>VWZX01019989.1:430141-671647 GCA_013399015.1 Galbula dea
CCTTATGAGGAGAGGCTTAGGGAGCTGGGGTTGTTTAGCCTGGAGAAGAGGAGGCTGAGGGGAGACCTTATCGCTCTCTTCAGCTACTTGAAAGACCATTCTAGGGAGGCGGGTGTTGGCCTCTTCTCCCTTGTGACTAGTGACAGGACTAGAGGGAGTGGGCTTAAGCTGAGCCAGGGTAGGTTTAGATTAGATATTAGGAAGAATTTCTTTACTGAAAGAGTGGTTAGATATTGGAATAGGCTGCCCAGGGAGGTGGTGGAGTCACCATCCCTGAAGGTTTCTAAGAAGAGGATAGATGTGTTTCTTCAGGGGATGATTTAGGGGTAAGAGTAGTGTAGGGCTATCGGTTGGACTAGATGATCTTGAGGGTCCTTTCCAACCGTAATGATTCTGTGATTTTGTGAACTATAAGGTCTCCCCTAAGTCTCCTCTTCTCCACGCTGAACAGATCAAGTGCTTTCAGCCTTTCCACATCATTTTGTTTTCTGCCACACTGTTAGCCATATATCAATAACCATTATTGCCAAGTGGCCTTCTTGGTAGTCTTAGCAAGAGACAGTTATTCAGCTAGTAATAATACTTTCTTTGCAATTTATGCTGAGGCAGTTTGTACTACTGCATATTTGCCTTGGGCCCTACATTCTATCAAGAGCATATGTTCAGTGTGAAAAGCTCCTGTTAAGCATTAATGCTAAGCATATTTCAGAAGACATTTTTCAAATATATTTTTATCTGTAATGAGTCTTACTTTGAAAAATAAAAAAACACATTGGAATGAAGTTTCCACTGTATTTATCACTTCCCAAAAACTGAATCAGATTTTTGTGCAGATAAGATTTTCCAGAGAACCTCTTTCCAAAAGAATCAAACGACACAATTATGCCAAGCACACCCTTAGTGATAAAGATTCAAACATACCTATGAAACCACAAGTCTCTTCTTGACAAGAATCAAATGCAGCTAAAGAGGTTCGTGCTTTGATAGCTATAACTAGGTTCTATATAAAATGCAACCAGTTTGTAGTCCCCATGCCAGAACTTCCACATTCAATGGTTAAGACATTCCTGTGTCCCAAGATATATGGAACAATTTCTGCCGTCTTCATGGGGACTGTCATTTTATAGCACTGAAGTGATTTATTTTATTATTTTTTTTCCTGCCATCTCACCTCATTAACTTTTTTCTGGTTCAGAGAAAAAACCATGATCTGCTGATTGGGCCATCAACAATATGTCACACTTCAAGGTGTGCTTCCACCTGGGACAAGCCCTTTGGGTCTTCTACCCTTGCTCCAACTCCTTTTCAGCACATCTATTAGAAACTTTGACCCATAATTATCTCAGCACAGTCCCAGCTGCAATTAGTTACTGAATTTGCCTGGATACATATGTGCCTGAGCATACAGAGAGCAAGACTAGCCATGCCATGCAGAAACACTTCACTTGTTCTATTTCCCTGTTATTGATGCAACAGAACAGTGACAAAAACTTCAGATATTTAAGAAAAAACACAAAACCCCATTGTCCTAGCTTCTGAATGGATATAAAAGTACCCTGCAACAAAACATGGAGGGTTTTTTAAAATTTTGTTTCAACTAGTACTAAATGCTTTTCATTCTCTGCCTAGAAAATCCTAAAGCAGGCATTACTAGGGTCTGAGTTTATATAAATAACTTAAACAGATGCTAAGCAAAATTACCTTATGGTAGGTATGCAGAAAAAAGCAAAAGAGGAGAAAAACCTCATTAATCAGTTTTACTCATGTCAGCTTTTTTTAGAGAGTTATTTTTTCTTTAGAGAGGAAAATTTCACCAGTAACTACTCAAATTCTCTCCTAGTTTCTCAGGGATATTTTGTGTATCAATACATATAAAGCAAGCCATGATTCTTTTTATTGATTACAGCAATATTCAACCAATGCATCTAAGATACAAGGCCACAGCAATTCTTCTGTATGGATAGAAGGGATAGGAGAACAAAAATAAAAACCAAGAGACTTCTAAAGAGAAAAGAAATGAGGGAAAAGGCAAAATATTTTCATTCTCATTTGTGAATATAATATACGGGCCTAAATAATAATGGTGGATCCAAACACCTTGATTGCTAAAAAAAATAAAAAAATCTTATCTTAGTCTTCAGATCTATAGAGTTTTCTGATCTCAGTAGCCAGATGAGAGGTACTGAGGAATAATGAGCCCTAGATTCAGAAACACCTCTATGAAATGAAATTGAGACAAACTCCTGCATCCTTGGGGTTTTTCTGTTGTTGTTTTTAAAGCCAGTTGTCAGTACATCCTTTTAAATTCCAAATCTCTGATTACACTAGGAGCTGCAAGCATGCATTCTATGTAAAACATGAGCTGTACACGGTTACGCATGAGATCAGACTAAGTAGATTCCCAATTTCTTTTTTTCCTGTGGTGAAACAACACAAGACATTGATGTCTCGTTCTGAAAACAGGCCACTTTTTACAAGGAGACATAACCACTGCTCAATTACCTTGAAAGTATTAGAGAATTAGAAGATTTTTACCTGAACACACAAGCAGGCATGGCATGTGTTTAAACACTGCATGAATCACCTTGCTAAGGGCAAAAGTGATCTAGATGTTAAATTTGGAGGAATGATGCTAAAAATTACAGGAAAGTGGTCCTTTCTCCCTATTCAGCACAAGTGAGGCTACATCAGGTTCCTCACCAAAGACACAAGCAAGATAGTGACATACTAAGATCATTTGAGGGCTGGAGCAGATGATGTCCGAGGTGAGGCAGAGAGAACGGGGTTTGCTGAGCCTGGAGAATGCTGAAGTTCAGGGGGAAGGATGCCGGGGAGATCTAGCTACTACCTTCAACTGCAACTACCTAATGAGGCTGGATAGACAGTGGAGTCACAGAATCACAGAATGTTAGGACTTGGAAGGGACCTTGAAAGATCATCTAGTCCAACACCCTGCCACAGCAGGATTCCCTAGACCAGCTCACATAAAAGCGCATCCAGACGGGTTTTGAATACCTCCATAGAAGGGGACTCTACAACCTCTCTGGGCAGTCTGTTCCAGTGCTCTGTCACCTGAACTGGGAAAACATTTGGTATTCACACAGACCCTCCTATGCTTCAGCTTACAGCCATTGCCTCTTGTCTTGTCACTGGGCTGCACAGAGAAGAGCCTGACCCCATCCTCCTGACGCACACCCTTCACATATTTAAAAGCATAAATGAGGTCACCCCTTAGCCTCCTCTTCTCCAAGCTAAAGAGACCCAGCTCCCTCAGCCTTTCCTCATAAGGAGGATGTTCCAGCCCCTTCATCATCTTCATGGCTCTGCACTGGACTCTTTCCAGCATTTGCCTATCCTTTTCAAACTGAGGGGTCCAGAACTGGACACAATATTCCAGATGCAGCCTCACCAGGGCAAAAGGGGAGAACCACCTCTCTTGACCTACTGACCACACCCCTTCTAATACACCCCAGAATCCAGACTACTCAAAACTACACAAACAAAGGGCAAGAGGCAAGGGGGACAAATTACAGCAAGAAAAACTGTGGTATAGATTTTGTCATCATTGTTGGTTGCTTTGTTTTTTGTAGGGGGATTTGTTTTGGTTTGTGGTTTTAATTTTGTTTTGTTTTGTTTTTTAATAATGTGGATGCTGCAATACGTAGAGAGGCTGCAGGATCTCCATCTTTCTATGGAATGAGCCTCTGCACAAGCTGATCTAACTTTGAAGTCAGCACTGCTTTGAGTATATGGTCAGGCAAGATGAACTGGAGAGGAACCTACCTTCCACTGTACATAATTCTGGTTTTGTTATACTTAGTGTCTTGGTTTGCCTTTTTGTTTGTGGTTGTTTGTTTTTTTTTAACTCAGAAAAGCATATTTCTTCTGTTGTGCGTACATTAAAAGCCAGTAACAGAGATGAGTCATTACTGTAAAAGTCAGGTTTAAATAATGAAAATACATGGCCTTATCCTAAGGTATGGGGCAGGGGTTCTCACTCTGGCATTGCTCCACTAAATGAACTCAGTAGCTACTGGTTCACTCATGCATTCTACAGACATTTTCACTTGTGTCCCAGTTTCAGAATTAGAAGCCTTCCTCTATTATTGAGGCTAAAAGGGAGATTTGCTCATGGCAGACTTTTAAACTTACTGTGTTTTGCCATGCTCTGTCTTGAACACGTCTTTTTAAAGAAATGTGTGTAGGGTAGAACGTTTTATAATTATTCTTTATCCACAGGAGTGAGCTAATGTTTCTGGTTGTTTTATAAGTTACAGGAGGAGAAAAATTGAACATTTTTGCATGTCTTCCTGCAGAAACATCTTAAGTAGCTATGAAAAAAACCCTACAGTTTTAAACAGCAATAGCCATTTAGCTTAAATTTTGACAGCAATGACTGATATACTTTTATCCATTAAAAATGACTGCTAGAGATTAATGTAAACTGAAATATGAATTTCAGATCTGCTCTGCCCACTTCTCTCTGCATTGCTCTAGTAGCAGTTCTGTGTGATCAGAGAGTCAGAAGGCTAGGAGAAACCTTCAAAGGCCATTTATTACTATGATTTTAATCTTCTGAAGAGCCAGACTCCCTTTCAGGTTATTTATCTTCTTGCAACAATTATGTGAATAGGGGCCAGAAACTTCAAGGTCAAATGCTATTAGATTTAGCCACTGCTAACACTTCAAGACTCCTTTGAATTCGAGAGTAGCATGACCTAGAGTTTGAAGATCACTAGTTTATTTCATCCCTTTAACCATAATTTACTCCTTTTCTTTTCTTCCAAAGGAGAATCAAATACACTTACATCATTTTTAACAGATGTTTGCTTAGTCTTTGGAAAACTTCCAATGAAAGAGACTCCACAGCCTTCTTTGGCAATGTATTTCAAAGCTTCATTATCCTTATTGTTAAAATTTATTTTCTAATATCTAGTCTGCACTATCTCTAGACTAAATATACCTAAACTGCAAGTCATGCTTTGTTCAGTCTTCCTCTGCACTTTCTGCAGTTGGTGCACACCTTTAACATGCACTGCCTAGGGCTACCCTTAGCATTTCATCTAAAGCCTTACCAATGCTCAGTAACATTGAAGGGTTCTGTCATTTCTTCTGGAGCCTGTTTTTCCTGCTCATGCATCCCAAGGTGCATACATATGGCTTTTTACAATAGCCATATAACTATATAATGGGCTATATAGCTCTGTGCTGGTTTCCTAACAACAGCTTCCTTGTGGTTTGGTGTTTTCCCCCCCACCCCCCTGTCAAAGATGTATAGCCTTTGTCTCAACAATTTCTGGATGCCACAACCACCATTTGGTTCCCCAGCCATGAGGAATACAGTTCACTCCTACTGTGAGCTTCTTACACTTGGAACTAGAACAGTTCCCAGCTTACACCACAATGTAGCTATGACCTCCAAGAGCACCAACCAAGCACTGCCTAGAAAACAGTGGAGGACCAAATCCTGAATGGGTATTCACCATCAACAGGAAAAAGCATGAAGAGGTTTCTAGTTTCATTAATCCCTAATGCATTTCTTCAGATGCAAGACAAATAAAATGGCAAGTCATACATCTCCATGTTGGTTGCATTCTTCTTATACCTACAGTATGCACATGTGTACAGGCTACAGAGTTAACAAAACAACAACTGTGTAACTTCCCAGGACTAATGCTGCAAACCTTTTAAAAGTATTTTCTGCAATTATTTTAAATTTACATTTTGGAAATTAAATACAAAAATCTAGGATGCTATAATCTTGTTTTGCAATATTAAACACTCCTTTGCTAGGAAATACAGACATTAACCATACTAAGATAATTTGATCTCAACTACATGTCTTGGGTAACTAGTAATAAAGTGAAAGATGCAAGTTAATATATAGTCTGTGCTGTGCAGGGGGCTTGATGTTAAGAGAATTACATTTCCTCACCTGCTATATCAATCATGGAATCTTAACATGAGCTTTGCCAAGATCCACATATTCTCCTTTTCCTGTCCTTATTCCCTGCCCTCCTTTCCTCTCTTCAATTATTTCCCTTTATTTTTTCTCAGAAGGTGGAACAAATAGGTCTTTTCTGGCTTGTTCTGAGCAACATAGCCACTTGCTCAGCAGAGGCAGGCAGCCCTCTTTTGACTATGGAACACAGCTGTTGCTTTGCTTACTGCACCTTTAATTTTGAGTAATGAAGCACTGTAAATATGTGATTACAGGCTGTAAAATCAGCCCTTCCAATGCTTTAAATACCTGCTGGAGCCTTTTTATATTCTTAATACCTCTTATGAGATTTAACTGCTGCTCCCATCAGAAATGGAAACATTTCAATAGCCCTGAGCAAACCTTCAGGATGATTGCTGTCAGACACTAGAATAATTTTCAAGCAGCACACATTCAGTGAAGTGACCATATCATTATTTCCTAGTTTCTGAAAAGAAATAAGGAGTTCCATGGTAAGTAAACATTCCCACGGGAGGTGAGAGTATAGTGTATGAGGATCAAGAGCCTGCACATTGCAAGGAATGGTGGGAGTTCAAACTGTTTTATAAGCCAACACGACAATAATTCTGCAATTCCTTCTTGAGTTGTCTAGCCCTGTTCTTGTCAGTGAATTTGATAGATGCTAAAGGCAGATGCTTGAAAAAAAAAGTTCTTTATGAGCTAATTCACAGGTGCCTACAGAGATATAAGAACTCCAAGATACCCAACAGATAACTTTACAGCAATAAAGCATAAGAAACATCTTTCTGTAACATGCACATAATCTAGAGTAAATCTGTCAGTTACACACTTTATTCCTGTTGGCAAGAAGCGATATTCTGTAATTCTCCTTACAAGACTATTATTTTTATTTCTGAAAAACAGAAAGCCTCCTTCCTCCTCTCCTATACAATCCAAGGGACTATTTTCTCTTTACTGATAACTTGCAGCATGCAGAAAAATGCTAGCTTTGATTCCATTAACTGAGCTTGGGGAAAAAATATTTGCTACAGAAAGCTTTATGAGACCTGTAATAATAAGAAGAAGACCCTAAAATCAAAACAAATACTGTTCTAAAAAATATTTGGGCTTCTTTCTAATGCATTAGTCAGCAAAGGAGAGCTGGTGGTTTTAATCTTTCCAAGACTTCAATAAAGAAATCAAAGCACTACATCTCATGCTTACTCCATGACCTTTGACAGAGTGAACAAATGACTATCAACAGCAATATTGTTTTACTTCACTTGAGCAGAAGAGGTCTGGAAAATTGCTCTTTCACTCCAGAGTCATCAAGAATCAGATCTTTCCCCCACGTTACCTACCATCTATACGAAGCTGCTGGGAGAGCTGGTAAAGATAACGAACACTGTCATGCTGGCAGTCTGTGAGCCTACCCACAGCTCTAAGTCTCCTTTTTATCACATGTAAACAGCACCATCCCTCAGCTTTCTCAGTGCCTCTGTGAAAACAGCATGTGGAGGCATGGTATCTACCTACATCTGAACAACCTACACAAGACTGAGTAACGTTGGTAAGAGGTAGCTTTTTTTCTCTCCTCTCAAAGACATTTGTCCTCAGACTTTCTAACTGGGGTTTACTCAGTCTCGTCTGGATTCCTTAAGGCATCATCCAGGCATCCACTATAGCAAGAAAACCTACTTGTGTGCATGTCTAGAAAGAAACCAGACCAAAGAGGAGAATATCTCCTAAGCATCTGTAGACACTACTGTGCTTCTATTAGAGGTTTACATACTTGGAAGCACTTTCCTGCAATACTCTGCTTCCTATTCCAACAGACTGCTGGACACAGAGGTTAAGGTCCCTGCTCAAAAATACAAATCTTCTTGGGGTTATTCTTGGCTGTCATAGAACTACCCTTTTACAAGCCTTCCTATAACACCTACATTTCACTGACACTGTTAAACCCTAACTGATGATGTCACAACTTTTAGAGCAGCTAAGGCCTGTAAGATTACACTTAGAAAACTGATCACACATTAGTTTCAGAACCAATTTCTTGTTGCTCTGTTGAGCTTTCCTTGACAGATTTCTACCCACCCACAAGCATAAACAAATGATCAAATGACCAAGACCATTAATTTTTAAATATTTGAGATATATAGATACACAGCTACACAAACACTTCAGTGGCTAGTCTCCAAATTATGCAGTCATAGATGAGAGTATAAAACCCATTAAGTAATCTCTACAAGTCCCACTGCAGTAGTCCCAGAGGAAAGACTGGCCCCTTCATCCTAGAGAAATCAGTTTATATTAAATAGGTCAGATTAGTGGCTAGGAAAGGATTACTTTTAGAAACCTTATGAAAAACAAAGTTGTAAGCAGAATCAGTGGTTGAGATTTGTGCATCCCTTATAGTAGGGATAAGCAGAGCCTTCATAGTGCCCTTCAGACAGCATGTAAGCTAGAAAAAGTAGGAGATTTACTGTTATTAAAGTATTTAGGGAACGTGCAATTCCATGGGATCAGGCTGCAGCCACTTTCAAACTACTAGCTACCAAAACTTACAAATAGCAACTAAACTCATTGAAAGAAGCTCAGTTACTATCAAAACCTCTGAGTAAAAGCACAACTAGCTGAAGACATCCCTCTCTTCGCTGTGGCTTTCCCAGTACTTGAAGTTGTTTCATAGAAAATGAGGATTTGCTTGCTTGGTTTTGTTATCAAAGCTGACGTTGCTTAAACTAGAAGGTAAAGAGGATCATACAGGTACTAGTCCATGTATACAATCTAGGATTTTCCTGATGAGAACCAATCTGGCTTGGGGACATCTCATTGGAAATCGTTTTATTTATGACTGATTCATGGTTATTATGTAAAGCCTTCTTTTCCACGTGGGTCTTGTGAGAGGATTTTAGTAATAGTGACTTCAAGAGGGACAGGTTACACTGCCATTAATACATCAGAACATGAACATCTTTCATGTAGTGATAGATATTGTGGACTCTTCTCCATAAAAATGCCAGCTGGGTAACCTTTTTAAGTGACCAGCAAAGAAACACATCACTGTTTTGTAACCCAAACTTCTGAAACTCCCCTAACTAGTTCTCAGCTGTTTTTATCTTATATAAAGAAAACTATTTACAGATTAAAGTAATTTTACATAAATATTTGATCTTAAGACTTCATTATGAATCTGGGTTTAGTAACAGAGACTAAGACAGAACACTTCACAGGCAGCATTCTCCAATACAAAATCATTTAAGCATCTGCTGGCTGCAAGAATAAACGTCTCTCCCAACTTGTCAGAGCCTGTCAGGCCTATAATTATGTTCTAAAGCATTAAAGAAACCATTTCTGATTGTGTGGGTATGAACTGAAAAAAACAATGATACCAAATTATGAAGGCCAGAAGCAGAACAGACTCGGTGGGAATGTTCACAGTTGTACCAAGGGCTCCTTATTTGTTGCCCCCCCTTGATGTATGCACGAACCGGGGCATCTGTTGCTTCTCCTATATCATCCTTCCACAAAGGATTTTTATTGCAAAGCTGATATGAACTTCCCTGGCTACAGGGACTCCAGTATCTCAGCATACCACTGAAAACCTAAAGCCATCCCACTTGACACTGCTACATCACCAGGTCTTAGAAGCTGAATAAAGTCAATTAGATCAGCTGCTTAAGCTCTCCAAAGAACACATTTAGCATTGGCAATTCAGGAGGTGACAACAGACATGGTCGCCATTCCCACTCGGTTGATTAGAGGGTGCCTTTTGAAATCCTTACTGCAGTTTTGGCAGTAAATGGCATTCAGCCTTACCTTTCACCCCAAAACTCTTTGGTAACATTGCTTTGTGCTGCTGTGGAGCTTTCATATTCATTTTTCTTTTCACCCCAGACAGCTGGCCACACTGAAATAGTATGCAAGTAGTTTCCTTATATCCTATTACTAACGTGAGAAGGCATGGTTACAAGTTTCAATATTGTTCTACCCAATTTCCAAATAAAACCATCATTTTTAGTCAATTTCAAAGCTATGCTGCTACAATGTCTATTTTTTTGTCTAATATTTAAACCCTTTAGAAAACCTAACTTGCACCTGGAAAAAGATAGTAAATGTAAGCCATATTAAAGTCCTATGCTGTAATGTTGACATTAAATGGCAGAAGAGAATTTGTTTCTTCAATGTATTTTTTAAAGAAAGTATGACAACTGCATTAGGCAGCAGAGAGGGTTTAGTTTTGCCAAAACTGCTACAACAGTATAAGATAATCAAAGAAAACCCTCAGAAAAAAAAAAAAAAAATCACACTGAAGAAAAACACTCCCTCTTATCTCCATCCTCCGACTGTCATTCACCTGGAGCATGCTTCCTGTTGCACAGAATTCAGTGGAAAAAAAAAAAATCAACTGATTTCAGTCAAAGTTGAATTAGGCTGCTAACATTCAAGATCTCAGGGACATCATTTTCTTTCAAAAGAAAGTTATCATTCAAGATTGAGTCCATATGGTCTTGTTTAGTTATGATTTTACCTGTACTTAAGGAAGTTCTCTGCTCTGTTATAGAAGAGAGCTCTCCTAAAGATATAAAAAAATGGAGTTGTAGGTAAAATAATGTTTAAGTCAGAATCAAAATATCTATTCTGAGACAAAAGATAAAGCTATAAAAACAGCTGCGCAAAATACAGTGCAAGAACAAGATTTTCTCAAGAAGGCATTCTTTGCTATGTTGGCTGTTTTTTTAGATTTGATACACAGTTGAAATACTGTTCATGGCTACATAGTCACAATTTTGTTTTTCTTGTTTCATGACCCACAGAAGCCTTTTATAGCTTCATACCCTCCTGTAGCTGAATAATCTCTTAACTATTTCTAAAAACCCCTAGGAACTAAAGAAGTGACCAGTATGTTTTAAGAAACTACAATACAAACTGCTATACCCATCAGAAATCCATGACCAGCTTAATGGAAACAATGCTTAAATGGAGAAGAAAGCTTTTGTCCATTCCTTTTGATAGCAGCTGAAGAGAATAATTACAAGTGGTCTGACTGTTGCAGCAATCCATATGGCTACAAACTGAGCCACTAGTCAAAGGTCATTTGACTGAAAGCAGCCCTGCTCTTACAAACACAAGCCTGCAGCAGTATAGAAACGGGCAGAAGCAATCTGTAGGAATCTGCCAGTATTTTCTATATTTCACTTAATGGAGAGATAAGCTCATACTTGACCTATTTGCAACCATCCATCCACCTATTTTTTCCAAAAAGTATTGTGTTCCTTTTACATGGAAACCACAACTATGCAAAACCACCACCATGTGGCTGACATTTGCAGTGTACAGCAGAGTCCTCCAGCCATGTGAGGGCAGATCCAAGGACTCTTCGTTTCTGCCAACCCACCCTGCTCCATCCACAATCCCTCCTTCCTAAGCCTGTTCTCATCTATGTCAAGGACAATCATCTGTTAAACATCCCTTCCCACAACACTGCAGACCTCTGCCACTGCTGCCGCTTCTGGGGACATCAGGAAAGCTTGCTGATGCTATGAGGTGCCATTTCCACTAGTGACATCTGCCCTCTCTTTTTTTTAGCTTCTCTAAGCTGCAGCAGAAATGACAAAAGCAGTAGCAGACAGCATACTTCAGCAGGCAGAGCAGTGTTGAAATGCTCAGGTAACATTTTCTGCTCAAATGGCTATTCCCTGTCTCCTTGAGTGAAATTTAGTAAGTTGAATGGAAGTGTTTTCAGGCAGCAATCAGGCACACTGGCATATGTGATCATAGCTGTGATCTATAGCTATTCTACTCTAGGAGAAAGTATTCTTCCCTTTTCTCATGTGATTATATTAAATGCATCACAAGATTCAGATCTTTCTAGTAGAGAAAAAGAGGATTTATGTCTATTACAGGTCTGTATGTGAGCTAGTCAGCCAGACTTGTGGTGTTTGTGTTTTTAACTTGGTGACAAGAAAAACATTTCTAGGCTAAGATTTAAACAGTTGAGACATCTGCCTTCAAGTAGATGAATCGCATTTTAGACATGGACTGCTGAATCCTACTCTACAGAAGCTGACTAAGGAAGTGCAAGTAGGTACATTGGGTTATGAAGGCATCCATGCTTAGCTCAGCTGTTTGTGTAGGTAAGGCTTCTAAAAGATTGGGATTTCAGTAATCATTCAGAAATAACCTAAGTGGATCAGTAGAAGTGTTAATTTTTTTTTGTCCTAGCTTACTGGACAACTCTTCTACATAACGCTAACTTTGCAGAGTATCAGGAATTAGACCTTAAAGTTATTAACTTGGGTTTTAGTGAGTGGTTTGTTTACTGTAAACTGGTCTCTTATTATATTACACTAGGTCAACTGAATTGTGAACTAGCTTAAAAAACAGTTTGGATTTTCAGGGCAAGTTACACTTTAATTAAAACTCATAAAACAGCATGAAGACCATGGGAGAGGATCTCTTACAACCATGCTGCAATCAAACTGACAGTATATAAAGAGATGCAATAGAAACTTAGAATGCAGTATGTATTTCATTTTACTGCATGTGTAGCTGTATTTTCTGGGTATTTTAGACATGACCTTGTGGTGAGGTTGCAATGGGCATGCTCAGGTCAGAAGATTCAGGATCTAACACTGCTGAGGATGCTGCTTACTACTAGCACTTGCTATCTGCTAGTATCTGCTTACTACCAGTTGGGCAATGCATATTTCCTTCAATAGAATGGGTAGGAGTATGTACAAATTGACTTACTGAAGTCTTGATAAATTGATTGCTATAAAATATGGGCTTCTGTAATGCTGCAGAGCAGGCTGAGTACACCAAAGCTGGAATAGTGTAAACAAAGGCTTGAACTAGTAAAAAATGGGAGGATCAGTACTGTCATCTGATGTTTCAACCACATTTATTGAAGAAGTGTGCCAAAACTCAGTCAAAAAGCCAAAATATCATGCATAATTTGTAGAACATAAAGTACCAGAAAATTTCAACTAGAAATGCCAGTATCTTTTTATTTATCCACTGGATGGTCCACCCATCAAATCCATATCTCTTCAATTTTAAGATAAGGATATCATGTGGAACTGTATCAAAGGCTTTACAGAAGTCCAGGTGGATGACATCAGTCAGTCTTCCTTCATCAACCATTGCAGTCACTCCACTATAGAAACATTTTGGCACTTCAGCTCTCCTCATCCAGCATTCCATCCTCTGCATGTAACAGCCAAAATCATTGTCACAACAAGGAAAAATAAGGTCATTTTTAAGACCCACCATAGCAGATCATCAGTGATTTCCCTCCTCCTTGCAGGTAAAGGAACAAAATCACTCAGTTGTGTTTGCTCTTCTAACAGGTGATTTACCTCACATGGTATGAATGTCAGTTGCAGGCTTACAGGCTTGGAGGTGGCATTAACTAAACCCTGTACGTGCCCTGTAGTGATCACATTGCAAAATCACCTTCAAGTTGGGCATGTGGAGCTCCAAGTACAGCTATGGTATGGGATTGTCTGGCAGCAATACAGTCCAACTGACCATCACTGGCAACATCTGGGACAAGGACATTTGCTGTTAGGTAAAGCAATTTCCTTTAAGAAAGAGGAGTTAAGTTTTGGATTCTTTGATACTTCACAATACCATGCAGAACCAGAAACATGCAGATTTCAAAGAAGAGGATTTATGTATTGAGTTGCACCACTTCCAGAGTGGGTGGGCAGAAGAAGCAGCAGAAGTAATTTCCCCCTCCCTCTCTTGTGTAGGGTGGAATAGGAACAGGGATTAATATTCAGGAGACATTTACTCATTTGCAATGCTGGTCTTTAACTCTGTTTCTCAAAAGGAAAACTAAAATCATTTAGCTTGGCGATTCTGGAAACCTTTTTTTTTTTTTGTTTTAAGTCCAGCACTTCCCCTTCCCTGTTATTTATTCTGTGTATGCTTGGAAACACTTATGTCGGGGTGGATCTTAATTCTGCCTTGAGGAAGCAGCACATGAGACAAGTAGCACAGGATCTGAGATCTCCCCTCTTTTCTCTTACTGCAGACAGCTGTGACTCTGTGCTCTATATCAGTGGAATTTAGGGAAGATAGTAGTAATTTTGAAGGTATAGGGGTCAGGTAATTTCTTTTATCCTTCTTCAGGGTTGTCAGCAACTAGTTGCCAAGGATTTTTTTCATAAAAAAAGAGGGAGATATATCAAAATATTTTTATATTAACTTCAAAGTGCTACATATGAATAATAAAGTATCCCTAAAAAGATATCTAATCTAAATAGACCAGGCTAATCCTAATTACATTGCAGTGTTTCAGATATAAAATGCCATTAAAGCATAAAATGAAATCTGTTGCCCCACCACCACACCTCACATCAAACCCTCTGGTAGTCTTCATCTTCAATGGTATGCATAATCATACTGCAGTTATACCTAAAATTAGTAGGAACTAAGTAGTAGCAAACTGAGTAAAACCCCATATATCCTTTTAAGTGTTCAGTAGTTTTCAGTGGTCAGGAGGGAAAATGTTCCTTTTGTGGTAGCTGTAACTGCCCACATAAGGAGATTGATCTGCACACACACACACAAAGCCAAGTACCATTACTGCACCCTCAACATCTCATAACAACAGGGATAAGTTATCTTATCTTACTCTGGTCTCTTGCACTCGAGACCAGAGATCCTCAACAGGTTTTAACCAGATTCTGGGTTTTTTGGTTGGTTTTTTGTTCCCCCCCCCCAGTAGCAGAGAAACACAGGAACATAAGGCTGGGTTCAAGTGCAACCTCTGTCTCTCTGGACAGGTTGATACAAGGCAGCTTTGCTCTGCATAGCCAAGCCTCAAATCCAGCACAGCTACCAAAAGCAATACAGATACCTGTGGTTAAACACATAAGTGATCAAGTAGCTGTATGGCAAAGTTCATTAGCACAGCCATAGCTTTGCAGTGCAGCAGAGGTTAAAAAAAAAGCAAGCACCATACTTTAGTCAAGTTACATAGCTTACTTAAATATATATACACTATCTGATAAGTGTGTGCATGTATCTCTCTCTGCCCAAGTCCCAACTTTCCTTGCAACATTATTAAGATACAACGTGTGCTTATGAATCAGTGCTAGAACTTCATGCAACTATTACAGAAACACATCCGAAATGCTCCCATGGTCTGATTTAGAATGTGAAAGACAAAATGGGTGAAAATGTGACTTTCACATTTGGGAATATTTACTGAATAGTTTTTAAATTCTGAATGAATCTTATGTAAGAGTCAACATGTTCAAACAACTAAAAATAGGTCTGAAAAACCTTGGTGAGCAAATTCACAATATTTCTCGGAGTTTCATTCTTTAACCCATGAAAGACTCTATATGTTTGCATATTTAGCTTACTTCCTGCAGCTTTTATTCTTCTAACAATCTGGAAAACACAAATATTTCTACGAATTTAAGCAGAATCCTAGGTAAAGATTCCAAGTGCCAGACATGTCACCCAACAACAACAGGATTATTTCCATTTACTTCAAAAAGAACCACAAAAGCAAAAACCTACTCAAAAAGTCATACTAGAGCACACCACAGTGATATTAACTAAACCCCTTAATCTGGCATTTTGCACTTGGAGGAAGACATAGGAAATCTTCTAATTATTGTCTAACGTATTTCTTGAGCAGATTAACGAGCTATACAGATGCAGCAGGTTGCCATTGAACATAAAAGGATGTTTCTTACCCAAGGAAACAGATGTCATATCAATAGTCAAAACAGAAGCACAATCAGATGTAAAAACAACCCTCAAAATCGAGGAAAATGACACAATCTAAATAAAATTTTTAGTCTAGAGTAATTGTTTCTAGCTACACTGTTGTTAGTCATGAAATTTACAGACATGAACCCATCTCATTTAGATGAAAAACTGAACAATGAATGACCAGAAACTGGAATAATTATTGCTATAGATTGGTACCAATTTCAACAGAGGATTCAACCACTACCTCAGACACCCTTTCTGGACTCTTCACAAATCCCTGTGTCACAATGCAGATAACCAAGAAAGAAACAACACTAAACACAACAACAAGCAACAAAACACCCAAAAACCACAACCCACCACAACAAAATAAACCAAACATAAAATACAGAAATACTGAAGAAAACCTACCAAGGCACAATGGATTCTCAGCCCTTTGATGTCATACATTAAGCACGGACTCCTTTCCTAGAAGGCATGTTCTAGCTTAAACATGACTTGGGAGTGCAGTGCGCACTAGCAGCCAAAAGGGCCAACAGGGTTCTGGGGTGCATCAAGCACTCCATTGCTAGCTGATCGAGAGGTGTTAGTCCCACTTTACTCAGCACAGGTGCGGCCTCACCTGGAGTATTGTGTGCAGTGTTGGGTATCACAATATAAGAGGGACATGAAGTTACTGGAGATTGTCCAGAGGAGAGCCACAAAGATGAAGGGTATGGAGGGGAAGGTTTGAAGAAAGGCTGAAATCACTTGGTCTGTTCAGCCTGGAGGAGACTTAGGGGAGACCTCATTACAGTTTATAACTTCCTCACCAGAGAGGGAGGAGTGGGTGCTGACCTCTTCTCTTTGGTGCCCAGCAACAGGACCCAGAGGAATGGCATGAAGCTGTGCCAGGGGAAATTCAGGTTGAATGTTAGGAAGTGGTTCTTTAACCAGAGAGTGGTGGAGCAATGGAACAGGCTCCCCAAGAGGCCGTCATGGCACCAGTTTTCATGGAGTTTAAGAAGCACTTGGACAATGCACTTAGGCACGTAGTGTGACTTTTGGGTTGTCCTGTACCTAAATAGGAGTTGGACTTGGTGATCCTTGGGGGCTCCTTACAACTCAGGATAGTCTGTGATTCTATGATAGAGAAAATCACTTAGCAGTCCTTGTAATTCTGGAGATCAGAGTAAATGTTCTCAATGGATCTTAAGCTTTTATCTGTGAATATAAATATAATAGGCTAACATCTGCTCATACAACTCTGACTTTTAAACATCTGTGACAGACCTGTATGTGTTACCTCACCAGTGAGTGAAAAAGATGTATTTCTTTTTTTGCTGTTTTGTTGTCCTTCCCCCTCACCTTCCCTCCACCCCAACCTCTGCACACAAAAATAAGAAACCTAAGGGTCTGGCCAGCCAAGATCCTTTACTTACTCATTCATTCCCTTCTCCTTTATACCATTGCTAACAATAGTAATTAAAAAAATTATCTTGAGAATTTCTTCAACAGTAGACCCAAACTAGAGCAAGTCTCTAGTTTGTTTCAGATACAATTGTACCCGAAAAACCAAGAGCATTTGGACAGAGGAGGACATGGCTACAAGCTGAAGGAGGGGAAATTTAGGCTGGAGATTAGAAGGGGGTTCTTACCCAAAGGGTGGTGAGGCACTGGAACAGGTTGCCCAGAGAGGTTGTGGAGGCCCCATCCCTGGCAGTGTTTAAAGCCAGGCTGGATGTGGTCCTGGATGACCTGGTCTGGTGCATGCGGTGTCCCTGCCCATGGCAGGCAGGTTGGAACTAGATGATCTTTAAAGTCCCTTCCAACCTCAGCCATTCTATGATTCTATGATGCCATTCTATGTTCATTAAAGAAATAACAGAAGCCCTTCCTGCCTGTAAGTCACTGCAATTCCCAAAGAGTTTTAAGATATTACCTCACTGAGAGTTCTTTAATGCAGACTACTCTTCAAGTGAAAAAGACATTAGTAGACCACACTCCTTATCTTCTCAGTTTCTATTTCTAGCACCCCCAGCAATGCTGGGAAGAGGCAGATTTATAGATATTCTCAGAAGATCTTACACACTCTCAAATAAGTACTGCAGAGTAAACAGCAGCTTTTACTTCAAAAGATTTTAAATTACCTTACAAAACATACTTCCAGAAACTACTGCCTTCTTCATTAAACTGTATCACTTCTAGGATGCAAAATGAGAATAGCAAAGGGCATTAACTGTAAGTACCTAAAGAGTTGATTCAAGAAAGACTGAGCTGAACATCAGCATGGAGGAGACCAATAACCACATCAACATCATCTCCAAAAATACCCGAGATGATGCAAAGGCTGTGGTCAGGATTTAACCCTGAATGGAGCTAACCCTTGTACAACTCAGCTGTCAAAACACACGCAATAAGGCTACGGCAAGGTTTTAACGCAAAGCTCTTGATCTTGGCAGACAGCAATTTCCATAACATGTTCACAGGGAACAGGCTGATTATCTCCAGACATTTCATCAGGAATTTTGAAAATGAAAATGCCCTTCCTAAGCATGAAGATGCTTCAAGAACCTTAGGGAAGTTCATTGGGTATGAATACCTTAATTAATTAAAAACATCTTCCTCTTAAATTATGTTTCATTTTTCTTCATAGAAGTGTTCATTTTAGAAATATAAACAGTGGGAATAGAAGGGTAGTAAATTCAGTAAGCACAGCAACAAAAGCTTTATTGTGTCGAGTCTGAGCAGAGGGCAATTGCAAGGTTCTCTGTTAAAAGAGGTCCATGCATGGGAATCTTCCCAGGAAGGGCATGCACTACAAAGACCGGTCCTGACCCACAAAACCATCACCAGGAATGAACGCTACATAGCGTCTTAGGACTAGAAGTGAATACAGTATACAGCTGTGACTTTACAGAAATCGAGGAGGGGAATTTATTTTCCTGAATGTGACTGGCATATACATATATGTGCAAAGTTCCTATCCTGGTGGACAGTTCTGAGGCATTGCTGATGGCCAGAAATTCATCTCTACATACTATTAGGTCTCCAGCAACTCATTAAGTCCAAATGGAAGGCACATATTAATTGATTATTAACTGGAAGCTAACAAGAAAGTTGTCGCTGAAGCAGCTGCAGTCAATGCACTGAGAGTTGAACAGTGCGATATTTTATTTCACTATCCAAAAGAAAAAAATTGGAAATCAAGTTCTTACATAGTTTTGTATTCTGCTTAAGGGGACTGATTGTCTGCCTGCATTCCCTGCAGTACACAGGCCAACATGGCTCTGCTTTGCCTATCTTCATGACATTCTTTAACTATTCATGACAATTTCTAAACACTTTGAATATTTATTTGACACGTTCTTATGTTAATCTGAGGACAACTCATAAGCCAAAGGACACTTTCTGCTTGTATTTAAAATATTTACAAAAGCAATTTTAGTCCACTAAGGATGTGAACTTGGACAACTTATTCTGTTCATCCATTGCCCCAGAATGGGAATTCCTCTAAACAGAACTGAACAGAACAGGAGTTAGGACTGCTTTACAGTCTATGGCTAAAAATATCATAAAGCTAACAAAAAACCCCAAACATTTTGGTTTACACTAAGTTACACTTGACCCCAATTGTCTCTTAAGCAGTCTTATAAGCAGGCTTTTGTGAAGCTTCCATTGGCATCCTTTGTTAAGCATTTTCTTGCATAGCATCAGTGCAATTTCTGCCAGGGAAATATGTTTGTACATTCACACTGATGACTCCTGATGAAAACCAATAACCAGATTGCATAGATTAAATCCCTGGTTCTAAAAGCACTGCCTTCAGAACAGTTTGTCAGTCTGGAAGCTGCCTTGTCCTTGTTACCTGGGCTGCAGGTTGTCTGACCCAATTTCTTCATTCCGATTAATGCTCCTTAAACCCTCCCTGACACCTGGATGAGCCCTTTCACTTGCCACTCGAGCAAACTATAAATCTTATGGTAAGCTCATCCTCTCAGGCTTCTTGGTAAATCTTTTTCACTTGTTCAAACACCTCCAGAGTAATATAAAAACGTGCCAAACCCACATGGATAACATGCACACAAGTGCACACAGCTTGTCAAATTTAGACATGCTGGCAGGCTAAATCCTTCAGGTACATATGTAATGCTGTTTGCCCCAGTGACAACGCCCAAGTCCACAGGAAATTTCCTATTGGACTTGGAAAAAATTATGACAGGTCAAATTTATAGTCTCAGCGATCACACCCAACAGCTCAACTTGAATGGTTGTGCTGAGGTTTGAAATTAAGCCCCACATAAAACAGACAAAGCCTGGTGACTTTTGAAAGCATCACAGCTCAGAAAATTGCAAGTGTCTGGTCCAAGTGAAGCCAGAAGGCCAGATTCCTAACTTCCCTTGCAACTAATCATAAAAACTAAGATTGTTTTACACCAAAAGACTCTCCTGAAAGTTGAGGGCAATTTATTCTTTAAAGGAAGAAAAATAAAAATTAAAGAGAAACCACAATAAGGGCTCATACAGAGCCACTGGGGTCAGATTTCTTCCATACCCAGAAGGTGTACTGAAGTAGAACATTACACCAGTGCTCCCCGTCATCCAAACCCCACGTCCTTAGGGTTTACTCTGCTGACCCCCTTTCTACCCTGGCAGGGGAAAGAGACGAAACCCTGTAATTTAAGTCTGCTGTCTGGGCAGTCTTTCTGCTCTTGAAATAGGTGATATCATAATAAAATCCTGCTACAAATGTGTAACCTAATAACAGTGTCTGTTTCTGTCAAAGGCTTTATATTTGTCATTTTTAGCTTGTGTGAAAGATTACTCTCTTTTGTAACACAGCCAATGTGGCTGATAAACCAAACAACCTTTAAGCATGTCTGGTAAATGCTCCTTGTCAATAGCACAGTTCTGTGTGCTGACAGCTAGGGTAATTTCCTCTTTTTGCCTTCCTCATCACTGTGGGTAATTGACATTAAGAATTTAGACATGTCAAACAAGAGGAAATAAGGGAGTTCAGGAAATTTGCAAATACAATCAAAATTCAAATTGCCTACATTACATTAGTAACATTTTTTTTTCTAGCAACATCTAACATGTTTCTTTTCACTCCCTTTTCTTTCCTAGTTGAAATCACCATGCCATTCACAAGTCATTCCTGAGGAGTATTGGCACAGATTTTGGGCACCTACTCAAAACTTTGAAGACACAAGCTTTTTCCTCTAAGTTCTGAGCAACCAAGTTGCATGAGCCTAGTTTACACATCTCAAGAAGTCTTAAGAATCCTCTTTGCAGCTTTGAGCTCCCTGGCTATTTAGAAGTGAGATTGATAGGTTGCTAGCTTATTAAATACCTGAACTCAGATTGGTTTATTAATCTTCTCTAAGCTACGTAGCAGAACAATGATTAAAAACCCTAAAAATGAATTTATTCTTTGCCAATCCTGCTGTTCTACTTTCTCTTCTTCCCATGCACATAAACCACCAGGCCAGCTACAAAGGATAAAGATAATGGAATATTAGAGTTGTTTGCCGAAGCACCCATATTCTGAGTAAATGTTTCCACTAACTTAGAAGCAAACACCTATTTTACTAAACCCTATTTCACTAGGGGGTCAATTGTACAAGTGACAGGAAAGAAAGATCTTATCACTATCTAGCATAGAGTGTGTTGACAATGATAAAGCAAATAATTGCATGAGCATTTAATTTGTCAAAACTATACCTTTAAGTATAATGGCTTTGTTTCTACATGGACAAGTACCTAACTCTGATACCCCAAACTGACAACACTACTCCCAACCTTTTAACATTGGACTTGATTTCACAGAATCACAATATTAGGAGTTGGAAGGGACCTTGGAAAAAAAAAAAACTACTGCCATTTTTGATGCTTCACACACAGCCAAGTGCTAGTTTTATCACCAGCGAATAAATCAGGTGTGACAAATTGAGTAGCTCAACATAATCTAATCTTTTTGACAACAACAAAAACAAAATGGAGTTTGCCTGCTCATTTGTATTTGTGATACCTTAGCTGTCACCAGGACACACACATTTGTGTATGCACCCACACAGAGACAGTCACACATGCACAGTTGCATGTTGTTAAGCTGCTTTTACCACCTGAGACATTCAAGTCCTGTAGCAGGTTATTCATGCCAAGCCTTCTTTCCCTTAACACAGCCAATACTCAGTTATCTCCCCAGCATTCACCCTGCATTAAATTATGGACATTGTCCTCTGCAACTTCTCCAGCTCAGTAGTGCATGTTATGGACACTTTGCATTTCTGGTGTCTGCACTGGCTAGAGTTCAACTTTGTTAATATTAATGTTTGTATTTTAGAAAGATTAATTCCATTAGTACATGTTTTGTAATAGGAAATTAAGGTAAAGGCAGGACTGTTGGTAGTGACCAGTCATTTTGTGAGCTAACTTGGACTGGTATTCAAAGCCATTGCTGAGATCTGTTTTGCACAGCTGGACAGGGCACACGGAAGGAGGTGTCTGCCAAAAGAGCCAGAAATCCTGCTTCACACATCCAGGAATAAAGTGTCTTCACTTCTCTGCCTATGTTCATTACTATAAAAGGAGGGGAGCCACTGACATATTTAGCAGAGCCAAGTCAATTTTTAACTAGCCAGTGTAGTGTTTCTTCCTACCAGAAAATTCTGAATCAATGAAGTAATAATTTTTCATAGAAGACTGGTTCCAAATGAACAAATTTTTATGACCTTGTTGTAATTTCTATGTCCTGGTATTTATTTGGGAAGCCATTTGACAGCTTTTTTGTTTGATAAATGAAAGATTTTCAGCATTCAATTTAACTTTATTCTGACAAGGAAGTTAAAGGAGTTCTCTTTTTTTAGTGCTGAAACTAACAAGTTTAAGTAACCTGTATCAAAGTCAACTTAGAAATTCCGAGATTAGTATTAGTAAATTAGTATTATCCTATTGAGTTTTAAGTAGGGCCTGTTGCAACAAGACAAGTGGTAATGATTTTAAACTAAGAAAAGGTAGATTTAGACTAGATATAAGGAAGAATTTTTTACAATGAGAGTGGTGAATTGGACCAGATTGCCCAGAGAGGTGGTAGATGCCCCATCCCTGATAAACACTGGAGGGGGTTCTGAGCAACCCGAGTTAGAGATGTCCCCGCTCACTGCAGTGGGATTGGACTGGATGGCCTTTAAAGGTCCCTTCTAACTCAACCTAATTTATGATTCAATGAAATTACTAACTAGTTTTTCATGAGTTGAGAGGACTCCTGTACAACACGTACACATTTCTAGAAATATAACAGACCTCCAAAAATTATATATAAACATGTCTGATCAGTCCCATGCAAAAGAGAAAATCTTACCAGATGTAATTGGTATTAAAAGTGGTAGCATATAGACTCTGATGGATTCTGATTACACATTATCAAATATTTAGTAGTACTCGCAAGAGTGCCACACAGAAAAAAGAGCCTTTTCTGGCAAGTTTATACATAAACATGTATTTAGATGAGATATTGCTTAATATACTAAAAGATGCACCTGAACATTTTTATATATTAAAAGATAAGATTAAAAGAAATATTTTCAGAAATTTTGGCTCAAATGAGATCAGTGTCATTCATTTCAAAGATACAGCTGGGATCAGTGAAAACAAACAAAAAATAAAATGAATTTACTCAGGAAAGATGGGAGAAGAAAGAAATTTTAAGCTGTTCACTGTTTAGGGTGGTATCTCAGACAAAATTCAAACACATCTAAGTAGCAAGACACTAAACGAACTGCAATAACTGGCATATCAGAGTCAGTTCATGGGATGTGTTACCAAGGAGATAAACGTTAATTGGGAAGAAATGAGAGTAGGAGTGAAAATAAATATTCTTTATGCCTTTCATGTCAATTGTGTTCATGTATATGGAAGGATAAATAATCCATTTTTTAAAAAGTAGTGAAAAGCATAACTATTTTAAATATAGTTACTAAAGAGCTAAAGCTTTAGCTCAGCATCAACATTTTTCCAAAACAGATCAGCTCAGGCATGAGGGTTGCTGATGGTTTGGTTTTGTGTCATGTCACTGTTCCTCCCCAATATCTTCTGAGAAGATGAGCACATGGTTTAACAACAAGCAATTTTTGGCAAAAATAATGGCTACACCAAGCTCTGAGTACTTCCTTATGTCCTCAGAGTGACAGCTATAGCATTATTGTGCTCAGTTTGAGGATATTCTACTTGATCAGCAGCTTTAGGTATACCCCTAGCACAAGAAAGCTTTCACAAAGTGATGAAAGCCTAATTTTTCAGTTGTGGCTACTAATTATTAAATTACTATACTTATAGAAAGACAGATTAACTTAAAGGGCCTGTTGAAAGCTGTCTATTCAAATGAATGTCTGTCTTGTCTTATTTATCTCATAAATTAAGAGGAATTATTCAGATTTAAGAAGGCACTCATTCCCATAGGTGGTTCTAGCAAATTCTCCTGTTATCTAAAGAGCTGGTGTAAGTATTTCTTAAAAAACCCCAAACCACTAAGCAGAACAAAACATAATATTGTCAACACCAGGTTTCAAAGTGACCCTTATAAGTTAGTACCTTAGAGCTGTTGCTTTCCTCTGAAATGACAGTTTCTTTAATTTAAAAATGTCTCCAATGTTTTCAAACATTTGCTAACAGCAGCTGTGTGGCTGCATGCATGTACACCAATGAAAAGCTATTCTACTTGGAAATTTCTGCTGCTGTTTCATGTGCCCATCATTCCTTAAAGTGAAAGGGAATTTGATACTACTATAAAATTTGATCTCTAGCATGCTAAAATGCTACTATACTATCTCTTTCAAGGCACCAGATTTTTTTCTAATCTTCCAATTGCAACATGTTATTGAAATGGGAACTGACTTCTTGAGGAAGACAAATGAGGGAAAACAGTATCCAAATCACTCATTTTTAGATGTCTTACAAAAGTTATGCATTTTATTCATGTATGAGGCCAAGACTAAGGTACAGCTTCATGTAAGCTGTGTACCATAAGTCAAAAAACTAACTCTGGTTTGCATGAAATAGGAAGGAGGGATGATGACAGAAGTTTGACATAGAACCAGCTTGCAGCAAAATACTTTGTGAATGATTGGTTTAAAACAAACAAAAAACCCAAACCACAATACCTTGATGGTTGAAAGAATACAAAGAAAATAAAATTGATGATTGTAAAATATTTTTTTCCAGAATAGAGTATGAGTTTTTCATTAACTTGAAAAGCATTTCATCTAAAAAAATAAAGCAAGCCCAAGACATATAATGCAATATTTTATAATAAAACCTTTCCACTCTGGAAGAAGTAAAAGATTTTTTTCTTTTTCACCTAGTTATTAACCATACACAAAACTACATTCTTCATAGTTTTGTTTTTCATAAGTTTTTTTTCAACATCAGTTTGACACCAAGTACAAATTCAGAAGTCAGTGGAGCTACTGCTCTGTATGACTAAACAATAGCCTTCAGTGTCTAAATTAACCCACATCATTTTTTCCTCAGATGTTTCATTATGAACCACATGGCAAACACCTGAATTCTAAGTAAATAACAATAACACAAGAGCCTCATGTAAAGTACATTGACAATTACTTTCCAAATGTAATTTACAGTGTTGGCTATTTATGATAACATTTCATGTTATGCTAGCTGTCAATGGATCCATGTCCACGTGGAGGCCAGTGACAAGTGGAGTCCCTCAAGGATCAGTACTGGGACCAGTCTTGTTCAACATCTCGGTCAGAGACATGGACAGTGGCATCGAGTGCTCCCTCAGTTGATGCACTGGAGGGGAGGGATGCCATCCAGAGGGACCTGGACAGGCTGCAGAGGTGGGCCCATGCCAACCTCATGAAGTTCAACAAGAACAAGTGCAAGGTTGTACACCTGCGTCAAGGCAATCCCAAGCACCGATACAAGCTGGGTGAGAACTGGCTTGAGAGCAGCCCTGCGGAAAGAGACTTGGGGGTGTTGGTGGATGAGAAGCTCAACGTGAGCCACCAGTGTGTGCTTGCAGCCCAGAAGGCCAACCGTATCCTAGGCTGCATCAAGAGAAGCGTGGCCAGCAGGTCGAGGGAAGCGATTCTCCCCCTCTACTCTGCACTCGTGAGACCCCAACTGGAATACCGTGTCCAGCTCTGAAGCCCCTATTACAAGAGGGATACGGGGGTGCTGGAGAGAGTCCAGAGAAGGGCCACGAGAATGATCAGATGACTGGAGCACCTCTCTTACGAGGACAGACTGAGAGAGTTGGGATTGTTCAGTCTGCAGAGGAGAAGGCTCTGAGAAGACCTTATTGTAGCTTTCCAGTATCTGAAGGGGGCCTACAAGAAAGCTGGCAAGGGCCTTTTTAGGAGGTCAGACAGTGATAGAACCAGGGGAAATGGGTGTAAGCTAGAGGAGGGTAGATTTAGGCTGGATATTAGGAAGAAGTTCTCCACTGTGAGAGTGGTTAGGCAGTGAAACAGGTTGCCCAGAGAGGTTGTGGAAGCCTCATCCCTTGAAGCTTTTAAAACAAGGCTTGATGGGGCCCTGGGTAACGTGATCTAGTGGATGGTGTTCCTGCCAGGCAGGGGGCTTGGAACTGGATGATCTTTAAGGTCCCTTCCAACTCTGACAATCCTATGATCCTATATGTCCTTTGGCATATTTTTAGTACTTAAGTGCTTTTAAAACACCTCACTGCAGCATTCTGCTATTACGTTTTTGCTAAAAGTGGCAGGGAAACCATTTTTCCATGGGCAAATTAGCAAAAGGTGTATTAGTAAGGTTCCTTGCATCATCTAAAAGCACTCCATCATCCTGCACTGCTTTGGGTTAAACCATTTTGAGTTTCCTTCCATCCACAACACCTCCCAAGAAGTAGGGAAAAGAAAAATACAACCCTTGTTTCACCCACTGCTAAAGCCCTTCCCACCTGAAATCAGGGAAAAGACTATTTGTAGCAACACTTTTGTAACAACACTAAAAGACAATATGAAGCCTATTGTATCCAGCCAAGAGTGATTTGGAAAAGAGGAAACAGTTTCCTAAAGTTAGAGTGGTTAACATCCCAAATCCTGCACAGAAGCACAATTCACGACCACAAACAGCTTGAATTCTGTAGCGATCAAGCTACTGCTTATGAATCTTCATATCAATACCTAAGCACATGCTGACATCCAAAGGGGCAGCCCTGACCACTTAACTCCTCACCCCCAGCCCCACACTCCCAGACTATTCCCACTCACCTAAGCAGGTATCAGCTCTGTCGAAAAATCAGTCATAGCCTTCCTACAAATTTAGCTTTCACCTTGATCTGACTCACCACAGAGCTGCAAAATATCAGTAAATTCTGACACAAAACGTGGCAGGAATACAGAGTCAGAGGCAAGAAAAGGGGAGATGTAGCAATTTGCTGAGGACTACAAAGGACCATTGAACCACAGTTTTGCTTTTATTTGTCATCCTCAAACAAAACAAAAGCCTCACAACATTCAACCTCTCCATACCCCTAACATCCTGAATTTCATTTTGTTCAGTGTTTCTTCAAGACTGCAACATGCTGACTTTACCACTACTGTTCTCTTCTACACACCCAAGGTGTTGTGCACTGACACAGCCACTCCTGGGCCTTTCTGGGAGATGGTAACAATTCTCCAGCACCATTGGAAGCAGAAGTGCCTTCTTTATAGCCATGAATTATACAAGGATGAGGTGACCACATCTGTAAATACAGGAAGTATGACCCAACAACATTATGTTATAAAGTTGCATGCTGGCGGAAATCCTACAAAGTCCCAAACTGAACCAGCTTCCTAAAGTGTTCCCAATAACTTCCTCTGGGTTTTGAAAGATAGTGGCATTAGTTTTTTTAAATTAAAAACCCTTTACTTTACACATGTAAGAGGACAACAAATCCAAGACCTGCCAAGATAAGTTCGACACCTACTGCTTTCAATGTGTTCTATAATTCATAATTAGCACAGCTGCAATGGCACTAGCTTATGCTGAGCATGCTGACATCTTCCAGGTGTTCTTCATTGTATGAAATTGTCCCGTCAGCATTTTCAGACCAAAAAGCCCTGTAAATGGGCTGCTATTTGTATTGCTGGAGAAGGAAGGTCTAGTAGTTACAGTGCTAGTCAGGAATTAAGGACACCAAAGTCACATTTGTCTACTACACCACAGCCTTTTTATGCAACTCTGCTCACTGCTGTCTGTGAAACAAACAGTGGGATCATGCAAACCTGAGGATATCTTTCACATCAAACCCTGACAGCAAAAGTTTTTACCCTAGTACACCAGGTATTTCACTCTTATTTTTCTTCCAAGTTGTAAGTAACATGAGTTTTTCGGAGCTCCTTCCTCTTTAGATGATCAGACTGAACAGTATTACTCTTCCTCTGTTGAGTGATAAATACATCAAAATGGTCAGAATTCTGTATACTACTGTTAACATGGGACCTACAAATAACCTTAGCCTCGAAGAAGCAAGGCAGAAGAAAGTGTTTTCAGTTACTAATGGATTAATACAGAAATAGTATTGTTGAATTCCTTAAACCTCTTTGCAAATCAGCTTTAATACTATTTTCATAGACCCCAATTAGCAAATTGAAATTAATTGGTAATGGATTAAACCTGCATTTTCGTACCACAATTAAAATGCAACTACTACAGACAACCCATTGCATTCCCTTAAATCTATAGGATAGTCATACTCACATTAACGACTTGGCAAGAAACAACTACAACATTAGATAGCTGTATTCTCAAATGGCCCAATCACATCTGCACAAAGTCCTGAGAAATCACAAGGCTAACAGGCTGAAAAGAGCTCTCTAAATCAGCAGAGATACACATAATGGTGGTCTTGCACCTCCAGTCCACTGTGTATCACCTCCTTTGCCCTTCACTCTCAAGCACTCCTAACACATGAACCATGCTTGTCTCACAGTCTCTGTTTTTCAGGAAGCTTCAGTATGCCAGGCACAACTGGATCCATTGTGGTATTGCTTCACAGGGCAGACATATTTAGTGCATAATTATTCAGAGGTGAATTTAAATAAACCATATTTTTCAAATACACCCTATTTTTCATATCAGTTCACTTTGTCATATGGAAACCCTTTTAGCATGACTGGCAAGTTGACATCATTTTAATGAGCTACATAGCTTTTGAACAGAGTTTAACTAAAATTGTCTATACTACATACACTGCCCTATAGTTTATAGTGTAATTTTCAGGTCAGATGTACCTATTAGCACTATTTTTTGACAGTCACTACTCTTCCAAGCAGGTATACTAAATATTATTCAACAAAGGCTGTGAAAGCCAGTAGATAGCAGCAAATCAAGCAGCATGTTCATTAGTATGTACAATATCCTCTCCTCCACCCATTTGTTGCATACACGAGTAGCTGTGCTGTCAACATTCACTGTGCAGCCTCTACAAAGGAATACAACACAGGAAAAATACAGGCTTTCCATAAGCTAAAAATACACCAGAAATACATATATCAGATAACAACCAAAGGCTGCTAAAATGCAAATATCAGCAATCTCAACAGGCAGAAAAATAACAGCAGAAAATGTCCTAGTTCAAAGATATCAGCTGCTGTACTCACATGGATGCTCCTACAGAGGGGCCAGAGAAGGCTAGGAGTTGTCACTTAGCAGATGACCATCTTCAGAAGCAGAAGAGCTAGAAGGAGGAAGCTCAACTATATATAGAAAGAGAAGAAAACAACCACCTTTACATCCCACAATGCCCCGGCAGGACTGGCTCTTTCACATCTGTAATGGGAATGCAGAACACCTGGGTAGCTCTCTGAATCTCAGCACAACAGCCTGAGTTCCCCTTACACCAGCCTGGGGGAACATGCAGCAGAAGGCCCCCTCTCAGAGCCTCTTCGCTCTAATGAGAGCAACCTGTGTTGGCCAAATCAGCACAAACTCCTGTGCTCATTTCAACTTAGAAATGAGGCAGGTTTTGCAAGGAACACACCCCCCTAAAGGTCACACCAGTGACCTTCGGTGGTTCCTAGAATCAGAAGAATGAAGATAGAAATTTCTTCATCCTAGTTTTCAGTTGTTTTGCTACTTTCCAAACTGTGCCACAGAGGGTAAGTGCAAGTGGACTTGCACCTTCATACTTCACTGGACATGAAAGCTACTGATGTGCTTGTAAAAACCTTGTGAAATGAAGAAGACCACAAAGACTCTAGGAAAAGGCATTTCAAAACACATATGAACACAAGAAAATGTATACATAGAAGAGAGAATATAGAGTTGGGCAGAAATGTACTACAACTCTGACACCAAAGGCAGAACAAGTAGAAAAGTGGAATTTCACTGGCTTCTGCAAGAGGCTGTGAAAAGATTAGATCAAAGAAACAAAGCCGGTACGGTGAGATTACATAGTTCCTATTACCTTGTCTGGACAGCTGGGGTCAGGTCTGTCCCTGCAATCACTCAATCAGTGTTTTGTTCCCCCTTGTGACAGCCGCTAAGGAGACATGAAACGCTCAAATCTTAAGTCCTCTTAGTGGCTAGGCTCTGTAAAGCTTCAGTAAAGTCAATACTGGTTTTGAAACGGGCAGCTATCTGGCAGGCAAACCCAAAGGTGCACTTCTCCACTCCAATGGAGGAAGTAAGCAAGCTGCCAGAAAAGATCAATGAGGAATGAATTGTTTCCTGTTAGGGATATTTACAGCATGAAACATTTAAGGCACTCTGACCATAATGTAAGTGACTTAAATTAAGACTGACATATGCTTTGGGAAGCAGCAGTTCCTCACATCAGAGTCTCACCCTGAAGCCTCTGTGTTGAAGATCACATTAGCTGCAAAGTTTCAGATCAGAAACCATTTTTTTTTCCAGCTTCAGGGTGTTCAGATCTTGGCTTTCAACTTGAAGCAGCTCTTCAGAATACATCTTGGAAAAAGATGGTACATGGTTATGCCGAATGACTGGCATATAAAGATAAGGAAGACTTTCTAGCAATTTCATCTTCCATAAAAAGAATCTTCTGTGTGCTCCTGCAGATGCATTTGCTGTATGTGAGTGGGTAACTGTGGCTACATGCAAGCAGGCAAGTAAAAGACAAGAAAAAACTATTATTGCTAGAGAAAACAATTTACAGATATTTGTCAATAACATAGGGTATTATTAAAGAATCACAGAACACTAGGGTTTGGAAAGGACCTCTAGAGATCATCTAACACTACAAATGAAAACCCAGCAGTTTTGTAAGAAGTGCTGAATGTGGAGGAATCCAGTACTTGAGGACATGCTTAGTGGTGAGCATGGTATTGTTAGGTTAATGGTTGGACTCTATGATCTCAGAGGTCTTTTTCCAGCCATCATGACTCTGTGATTCTAAGATTCTACAACAAAAGCAATTAAACTTGAGCAGCAACTGAACTGTCTTTCATATCCTGTTGCATACCCCTATTCTTTTACCCCCCTAGGTAAATAATCTGATCAATGAGAAGTTCACTGCCATTGCAGAGACTACAGGCTCATCAGTACATACAATATAATTAGAGCTCGTTTTCAGGTTACATATCAACAGCAATTGAGCTACATACTGCAAATGCCTACTACTGAGACTGCATGGCAAGAAGCAACTTGCAAGGTTGCAGTATGCCCTATTCAGAGCTTCATGAAATCCAACCTCAGTCTTCAGGAGACTGAAACAACATGTAAGCTGAAATTAATCAGTAAGTTCAGTATACAAATACATTCCCTCATGAACTCAAATCTTGAATTCAAGATGACTGATCATGGAATACATGATCATGGAATATGTGATCATACACACACTGGGTAAGACTTTTTTGATGTTCTGACAGCAAAAGTCCATCTGAGTCAGTCAACTAAAAATATAGCTTAAAAAATGGAAGAGGTGTGACTTACTGACAAGTCTTCTCACCCACTCTTTTATAGACTTAGAACATGATAGATAGAAAATGGAAAAACATTTTGGTAAATTGTAATTAGGACTTTGCACACAAATTAGTAATAGAAAAGCGCGGGAGTTCCTGCAATGCAACAGCTCAGGCCTCAGCTAGGAAACACAGCGAGGGGAGACAGGACGAACCAGAAGAGGTCCCAGAGGGAGGGGACACAAGGAAACTTGTGGGATCCTGCCTTACCTCCAGCACCAACTGTCCTGCTGCAGCACTGGTTTGTTAAGAAAGCCAGGAATATGAAACATGACTAGGTCATCTAGGTCTGCTCACATTCTCGCACTTTTTTTTTTTTTTTAAACAAGTGTTAAGACAAGGTTTTCAAAGCCACCTGTTCTGGGACTCCAAATCTCTTACACAACTTAGAAAATCTTCACCTTGCTGTCTGCTTTGTTTACCAGCATTTCAATTGTCTCACTCAGAAGGAGGGTTAGTAACTCAACTTCTTTTGCTCTTTTAAAGTTACTGAAAAGCTGGAGTCCACTCTCAGGTGTTTCTGCTCAGCTTGAACATTTCAAGAGCTGTAATATCAAAGAGGACATTGTTTCTAAACTGTCCTGAAGGATGACGTTCTCATTCCAAATATCTAAATTAAATTTGATCTTTACATAATATACAAGCCAACATATACCAAAAGAATGTCTTGCCTCAGTTGGTTTCCCTTTTATTAAATATTTAGGGAGGTATAAAAAGTTCTTGTTTTCCAAATAACCTATTTGGAAAGAAATACAGTTCTGGTCCTCAAGTTCTAGTTTTGCACAAACAAGTCTAGTTCACTGTGGGTGGAACCATTTCACCATGATGGTGAAAACTGTTCAACAGCAGCTCAAGCAAGAGAACTGGAAAAATAAAATTATAAATAATATAAAAAATAAAATGCACAGAATCACTGTCCACACGGCACTAAAACAGAAAAAACGATTGTTTCAAGAACATACTTTGTGCTAGCAGGAATCAGGACAGCTAACCCGGAGAGGATGAATATAAAAACAGTAGTGAAAAAGCATACAAGACCAAAAGAAGATAAAGAAATTTGACAAATATATAACCAATTCAGGAATGCTGTAAAAGTCATTTAAAATGCAAAAGTCATTTAAACTGGTTCACATGCTTTAGAAAGGGAACCATCCTATTTGCATCCATTGGCATTTTAACATAAAGTTATGCATATCTCTACCTGAGCTCACTGGTTTTGGGATCAGCTGGAAGCTGTCAAGTATCTTTCTTAAATCTGTTTCCCTGTATACAAATAAGACTACCTACTAATCTTCTATTTGTCCTTGCAGCAGGTGACTTTGGCCTTTCCATTTAAAGAGGACTACAGGACATCTACGACCACCACCAGCCGTGCTATGGCATGACAATGAGCGATGGAAAATATGCAATTCCTTGGGCCACGAACAGTGAGCTTTTCATAGCAGGCAAATGCATGGCAAGCCATGCTCAGTGTTTTCCCCCTCAAATATCACGTGGCCTCACCTCAAGGCAAATCTCAAATGCATTTCTGGTGTTTGGTCAGCAGTTCTAACTTTGGGCCAGAGAGAATAAGCAGTTCTTCAAATGCAGAGGAAAGTGTATTCTCAGGGAAGCAGCAGTATCATTCAACTTTCTTTTCATTGTCTAGCAGAAAAGCTATAGATCTGTCCCAGCAGCAGAGTTGAACAAATGGGAGAACTTAATTAATACACAATAAAAACAATGTTGGCAAATATCTGAGGAAAGAGAAAGTCCCAAGAGTACCTAGTCATTGAACTAACCACAAAAATCAATATGCTAACAGCAACTGTGTGCTTCAGACATTGCAGCCTACCTGCCAAGGCAGCAAAGCACAGCAGAGGTGATCAAAGGAATTTTGATTATATTTGTAGTCTCCTAATAGGTGTTCTAGGCTGTGTTGCGAGATCTTATACCAGTAAACACGGTTATTCTTGCTTTTATTTCTTCATACCCCTCCATTCAGAATGACATCCAAAAACCACCTCTCGGGCACTTCAGTATGTAAAACATGCTGAAGGGTAAGGCTTCAATAACCAAATGTTTCCAGCAATTGTTTCAAATGACTTGGAAGATGTGGAAAAAAAAACATTTAGAATTGTTGAACCATTTCTGTTTGACACCAGCCAAAAGAAAACTTTTAAAAACTGAATTTAATATAATTGCGAACTCTTGCAATCTGTCATATTGCTGCTTAAATGTGTTTCTGGAGTTTCACATCAGTCACATTTGACAGGCCGTGCTCCAGGGATTACATTGCCCATGGCAGATGCTTAGTGCAAAACCAGAGAACTGGCTGTTTGTTGTAGACTAAGGCTGGTGACTACAGGAGAAGGGAGGTAGCAGGTACCTCAACTACATCTCTTTTGAGGCATTAAACCAGCTCAGGACGTTAACAGCAAATAAACTTAATGGGAAGATGTTCCTACTGAGTTCAACATATCAGAAAAGAGCTTTGTTTCTGATTATCAGACTTGAAATAAAATAAGTTTGGTTTTTCTTCTAAGAAATAGAAATCACTAGTAAAAATTTTCTGAAGGAAAATGTGAATTTATCAAAAGACAATTTTTTGGCTAAAATAATTTTTGCAGAAAATGTTGTAATAATTAGTAATACAAACAAGAAAAAATCCTCTTTCATTTCCAAACTGCTTGAAACTGTTGCAAAACCCAATCCTCTCAAGAGATATCCTGTTTCTAAACTACAAAACCAAATCACCGGTGTGATTTTCAAACTATTTTAGCTTCCAAGTTCAAACCAGAATAACAAAGATAGTTTCCGAATTGAAAACTGTAAAGGCAAGCATCATAAAAGTTCTAGTTAAACAATGTCTTAGTTTTTACTTTTATCTAAGCTGGATCAAACATTTTATATGCTGTCAGAAAATGTCAGATATATGTGTTATTACATAACATCCCAGCAACCTTACTATGTGTTCTCCTATCTTGATTTTTAACAGTAGGCCCATATTTAAAATAGAGGAATGTGTGAGATGCCCGCTGTTATATTAATATGTAATTAAAACAACCATCCATGATGAAATATTGCAGCTGAGACATCATAAAACAAAACACAAAGATTGCATGTATAGAAAAAGAACTTAGCAACAAAAACTAAGTGGAAAAAACAGCCAAGATATTTTGCAGAGGGCATGTTACCAAATGCCTTTTTAACTGTTGTGGTAATAGTTGTAATAAATAGCAAAAGTCTCATTAAAGCCACAGAAGGACAGGCATGCCAGGAGCCCTTTCATTTGCCATTCCTTCTCTATCCCATTGTGAAAACTTCTATCTAATCTTTGACTTCACTCCTCTCACCCCAAAATAAAACTGAACAAAAGAATATATTTTCCTATCTATTTCTGTTACATCTGCCTTTAGTTATGCACCCACAACTTCTAGTACCATAGGAGAAAAGCCTGTTATTCCTTCAAAAACACATTCCACTGAAAGATGGTCCTTGAAGCCATGAGAACATTTATGGGTGATTAAAGTATGCTTAGAGAATTGTTTTTATTGGTTTAAGTTCAACTAAGATTCCAGTTCAGTTCCCATTCTGAAGGAAGGACATTATAGACCAACCACTTGAACTAAAGAAAACCCCAAATAAAGCTTGTTAGGAGTAGCTGTCTCTTTAGTTCAGACATTTTGACTTTAGCATACTCATAAAAACAAGTTGTGCCAGACACTCTGGGTATAAACATTTCAAAATCAATCAAATGATAGTTTATGATAGGAGTTATAATAATGTTTAGGTAACAGCATTACGGCCAGTTTAAAGGTTGACTGTGCATCTAATTTTATATTTAGCAGGTCCCTTAGCTATTCTCACTTTTAGTGCTGAGGTAATAGGATCTTTTTGGCTAATTAAATGTTAATATGCAACAATGGAGAAGCATTGGAAAACAAATCCATTTTGAGGCTTCATATAAACAGCCCTCTTTGAATACAATTAAAGTGTGAGAAATCTAAAGACAGTCTTAATGTGCTAGCGAGAGAGGTGATAAGCCATAGAGCAAACTCCAGACCTGAATTCTGGATGGCCTAACCCAATTAGCTTAACATCCAGACATGGACCATCAGGCCAGAAGAGTGTTATTTTATAAACTGAGTGTTTCCCATCTAACAGGAAAACCCTAGCAGTACAGTTCCTGCTGCAGCCTGCTGTGGGAAATCAGCATAAGCCTGGAAGCAGAAACAGGATTTGAAGATGCAGCTCTTTCCATGAAGTCTCATTCCCTCTCCAGGCACATCTTTTCATTTTTCTGACTTGTTTTCTCTATTTATGCTGTAGAACTAAAACTATTTTCTACCTTATTTCATAGAAATATTGTGTCAGTGCTGTAACATGAGTGTTAAAAGATGTTCATACAGGACTAAATAAACATTTGGTAAAATATGATATTGCTAATTATATTAACAGTGTAGTAACATCCAGAGGTCTATCCTGGATTCAGACCTTCACAAGGCAAGGGACTTCCAACACGCCACAAAATACAGTTCACAGAAATTAAGGGAATCATAGAATCATTTAGGTCAGTAAAGACCTTTAAGATCACCAAGTCCATGTGTAAACTATTACTGCCAAGTCCCGTTAAACCATGTCCCTACACACCATGTTTATATGTCTTTTAAATACCTCCAGGGACAGTGACTCCCCCACTTCCCTGGGCAGCCTGCTCCAGTGCTTGACAACACTTTTGGTTAGGAATTTTTTCCTGAAGTTCAATCTAAACCTCTCCTGATGCAACTTGTGGCCATTTCCTCTTGTCCTGCCATTTGTTACTTAAGAGAAGAGACTGACCCCTACCTTGCTATAACCTCTTTTCAGGCAGTTGTAGAGAGTGAGAAAGTCTCCCCTGAGCCTCCTTTTCTCCAGGCTAAACAACCCTAGTTTCCTCAGCTGTTCCTCATAATACTTGTGCTCTAGACCCTTCATCAGTTTCATTGCCTTTCTTTGGATGCACTCCAGCAACTCAATGTCTTCCTTGTAATGAGGGGCCCAAAACTAACACAGTATTTGAGATGCAGCCTCACCAGTGTGAGTACAGGAAGGCAATCACCTCCCTAATCCTGTTGGCCACACTATTTCTGAAACAAGCCAGGATGCTGTTGGCCTTTTTGGCCACCTGGGCACACTGCTGGCTCATGTTCAGCCAAGTGTCAACCAATATCCTCTAAATCCTTTTCCAATGGCCAGCTTTCCAGCCATTCTTCCCCAAAGCTCTAGCATTGCATGGAATTCTTCTGACCCAAATGCAGGATCTAGCACTTGGCCTTGTTGAACTTCATACAATTGGCCCCAACCCATCAATTCAGCCTGTCCAGATCCCTCTGTTGAGCCTCCCTGCACTCAAGCAGATCAGTGCCCCCACTCAATTTGCAGACTTAATGAGGGTGCAGTTGATGTCCTCATCCAAGTCATTGATAAAGATATTAAACAGAACAAGCTCCAATACTGAGCCCTGGGGAACATCACTCATGACCAACTGGATTTAACCCCATTCACCACAACTCTCTGAGCCTGGCCATCCAGTCATCTTTTACCCAGTGAAGAGTACACCTGTGCAAGCCATGAGCATCCAGTTTCTACAGGAGAAGAATGCTGTAGGAACAGCACAATAGTTGTAAGTAGACTTTATCATCACACTGATTTTGGTAAATACAAAAGGAATTGAGACATATTTTTAAGATATGCAGTTATGTTTTAAGAATAATACTTCACATCTACAAGCAACTCCTCATCTGAAACTGTTCAAATATTTAAAGATGATAAATTGAGCCATCCCAACTTTGAGACATAAGGAATCATTACTGCTTTTAGAAGAGTTAATGTATAGAAACAAAATGGATTCAGATGAAGAAGCCATGTTTGAACTTGGTAGTTCTGTCACCAATTTCAATCAAAGCTAGTATTTCACTTAGTACTGTGTGGCTAGAAAAGACTTTTACAATAATCAGATCTGTCCATGTGGACAAATTGAAGCACATTTTTCCCAAAGACATAATGATGACTTGCAATTCTGCATGACTGGGATAATCATATTACTGAAGACAACAAACAGTGCTTTGTCTTGTTTTTAAGCTAGAGGCTTCCCACTGCTGTTAGCTTGCTGACACTTGGGGTTTGATTCTCTTCTCCCTGAAGGAAATCTCTCACAGGAGTTTTGTTGCTGCTAGAGGGGCACCCACCTATATCAAATCCAGTCCTTAGCTTGCTCCATTTATTTGCCTGCACTCAAGTGATTGAAGTGGACAGATATTCCCTATTAAGCTATTGATGTTTTTTTTTGTCATGGAACCTTTCAGAGGGGCATCTTTTCTAATAATCTTGTGGGGCTGCAGACGATACTAGACATTCTGACACAAAAGAGATATAAGGTGTAGTTCACTTCTTCTTAAATTGTATATGTGCATATATGTCCATATAACAAGTAGAAGTGTATATTATAATGATACAGTTGTAACTTGATTAGAATAAGAAATTCTGAATGAGGGAATCAATTTGACACTGTACTAAAACAAAATTTCACTAAGTAAATGACAGTTGACAAGATGTCTTTGTTGAATAATCACTGAAAAATCACCCATAAACCTCCAAAAACCAAGGCTGGAGTGGATGTGTTTCATTTGAGAAAATATTACATGGGGCAAATGTGGCATGGCACAGGGATGAGAAGATTGTTTGGGAAAAAAACCCCCACAACATTTTGGAGCCACAAGACCATTCACATTGCCAAGTGTGTAATGAAATACTGTCTCAGAACGTGTGAAATGACCTAAAAAATGCATGCAGTAAAATGTTTAGTTTAAGTTGTTTAGGATCCTGCTTGGAGATTATAAATTCTACTAGTACGGAGTCAGTTTTCAGCAACTTTATCCATGCAAACACACGTTGCTAGCAGCACCAACATGCTAAGATTCTTTAGTTAGAAGCTAGACGTTTCACTTTTATAATGACTAATACTCCTAAACTGTAAAAAAAAAAAAAAAGAGGTCACTCCAACTGCAATATGTATTATGGAATTTCATAAAATATATTACATTTCAGAAATAAATCAAAATAGGAGGCTGAATCTGTCCTTTATTATTCATTGATTGCTTTCTTAACGAAATATTAAAGACTTACGCAGCCTTTCAGATTTATGCTCTGAGCTGTGAAAGCTCCAGTATTCTCTTGAAGGATGATAAAATGCCAGTTGATCAGTCATCTAACAATTTTTAACTCCCAATAAATATTTCTAACATCTTCCCCATTTTTAAAACTTTATTAGAAACAGAATCCTTTACATGTCAAATTCTTAGATTATCTTCAAGTAATCCCCTTTATTTTAATAGCTACATTAATTTTGTGATCTTTTCCTTTTTGTAATTTACAGTTTCCAATTATTTGTGGGTTCACAGATCTGCTCCTGCATTCCTTAAGAAGGCTAAGAACCTATGTAGCATGAAACCATTATATCATTCCAGGAAACTAGAGTAAGATTAGATCTTCCTCTCAATTATTTTTAAACATTTATTAGGATAAAAAGGATTTGCATTTGTTGTTCTGCCTAAATATCACAAGACCAAAAGATTTAGTTTCACCCCAAGACCTTTCATGTAGCATATCTGAAAGAAAAAGAGACTGAAATGGTATCATCTTCATCTCCATTTACTAATTTTACAAACTCAGTCTTTTAGGGATGGCTTCAAATCCAGGTTCATGACAGGAACTGCTCTGCCAGGAAAGTGTGGTCTGGGATGCACTCTTTATGACTGTGGACTATTATCAAGTTTGGCACGACTTGAGAGTGCCAACACCTCTGCAAGTAAGGCCTGTGATTCAAATAGCAAAGCTATTACATGGGTCAGAAGTGAAACACATTAGGCAGAGTATGTGAGAAACTCTAAAAGGAACAGAAAAGGCTTTTGCAGATCACTTATAGTAGAGGTAGTGCACATATCTGGAGCAGCAGAAATGAGGAATGTTGAAATCAAAACATGAGACACGGTCACAGAGCTGGGTGAAGGTCACAGGCCTGCAGTAATGAGATGTCACCAGCCATGGATGAGCTGCCCAGGAAGCTCTATCTGACAGCAACTTTGACTACATTATAACCCAAGCCATTGCAAAAACATTTGTACCCTAAAAACGTCAAAGAGGAAAACCTGAAAATGTGAAGTCTCATAGTAAAATGATGCCTGTTGAACAGTGACACAAATTCTACTTATAGAACATACGGCAATAACTAATTCATGGGCAGATCAAAATAAATCAAAACAAAAGATATATTCAGAACAAAGCTATTGGCAAATATATTAAAATAAAACTAGAAGATATTCTCTCTCATTTCTCTTTTGTTTATTTTCTTCAGCTAGGCAATCGCTGATACTTACACACAGTGAAGCAACTGTTTAGCCCAGTCTGAAACTTAAGATGACTTCCTGAAAAAATGTCCAGAGCAATCCCAAATTATAGTTCCTCACTCAACCACTCACACAGTAAGATATTCCAGGTTCCAAATAACAAGAGGAGGAGGAGGAGAGAGGGGAAGAGGGAACAAAAAGCGCAAGTACACAAGCCATAAGTTCCACTTGGCTTCTAATAAGAGGAGTTCAAATGGTATATAATCTCCCTGTCTGAGCAGTCATGAATAGGGCTTTAAAATCTCTCTGATAAGATTATGTTTTCTGACAAAAAGGAAAAAAACCCCTTTAGATGCACCCTGTAAATGAAAGTTGAGAAATTCTGCTCTAAGTGTTGATAATGTTTTAAAAATGCTTTATAATAAGGGCTGAGGCATTCAACATACTTTACAAATGAATCCTTTTTTTAAAGAAGAAACTGAAATCAAAGATTGACACGATGGAGAAAAAATCGGAAGGAAAGAAGGAAATCTGCAAGTCATCATTGCATCAGTGACTCACAGATTATCCTTTCATCTTCTGACTCTATTCCATAAAATGTGGCAGAAGAAACATTGCAAAGCTAAAGAGCAGAGGGCTGAGCATGGAGCATGTCAGACAGCTGAAATTAAATGAGGGGCCAGCAGTATTTCCAGGCTGACATGCCAAAGTGCAATTTTCTTTTTGAAATTGGAGGTGAAGTGGGCCACAGGAAACTCCACAGTGACTGGAAGATACAAAAGAGGGAATGGAAAGGAGACTAGAGGAAAAATTGTTTATGAATGAACGATACATCCAAGCAAAAGAGTTCAAGGTGGCAATGAGGACAGGATACTTGTCTACAAATAAAGTTGTCTAGACCTTAATAAGTACAGTTACTACAGACTAGAGAAGGAAGAAGACAGACTGAGATGGGTTCTACATGTTATCAGACAGGAGGAGACAGCACCTGAGGCAACATCTGCAAATTATTAACTCAGTAAGTTATCAGGTGAAGCAAAGAAAGTTACAAGGTGGAAAGGGGAGGGACAGAGGAAGTCACAGAGTTCTTTAATTGGAGACAGAAAAGAATCCACCAGGACTTAGCAGAAAAGGTCAGCAGAGAAGAAGATAGCATTAAGGCATGATGGACAGTTTATGTATTCCTTTCTGAATTGTGACTGTATGGCTAAGTGCACACACAGGCAGCTGGTCTGGTCTTGTTGATTCCTTGCAAGCCATGTTATAAATCAAGCAGTAATCCCTATTACTATCTCTCTGAATTAACATTCCCTCAGTGCATCTAAATTTCTTCTGCATATTGAAGTCATTTTGCTCAGATCTTTGGGAGGAAAACAAAAGCATACTTGAATCTCAAAGAACAAGACCTTGAGAGTCCACATGTTGGTTTTAATGGACAGAATCTACCTCAGGCCTGCAAGGAAAACAGCAAGGGATTTATAAGTGGATTCCAGCAGAGCACAACTAGGTAGAAAGAAACAGAAAGAAATCACATGCCTGTATCCTAGTAAGAGAAAGCTGATGCACATCAAAAAATGCTTTTTAGCAATGCCATTTATAGGTCGTTTGTGCATGCTGCCCCTTACCTGTGTAGTAAATCATCAGTGATTTGTGGCTTTAGGTGTGCCTTCATTCTCTGGCTGATGAGAGCCTTATTAATTTTAGGTGACACTGGATTAGAATTTTTAGGACAAGAGGTAATGGCTTTAAACTAAAAGAAGATAGATTTAGACTAGATATAGGGAAGAAATTTTTTACCGTGAGGGTGGTAAAACACTAAACAGGTTGCCCAGAGAGACAGTAGATGCCCATCCCTGGAAATATTCAAGGTTAGGTTGGACTGGGCTGAGCAACCTGATCTAGTTAGAGATGTCCCTGCTTACTGCAGGGGGATTGGACTAGATGACCTTAAAGGTCCCTTCCAACCCAAAACATTCCAAGATTTAAGTAGTTAGTATTTCTTCACATCTTTTTTACACAGGAAACTTGCTGCACTTTAATAACAGGATTTTCAAACAGCTGATTCAAAATAACTCCCTTAGCAGACAACAAGATAAAACCACCATTTTTTTTCTGAAAGCAGCAAATTCTCCCCAATGGTGTGGATTCCCCACAAATGAAGTTGTCAACCAGAGAACTGTTCTGTCTGTGTCAGCTAAACTTCAATATTGCATTTACTTAATTTCAGGCATTTTTGTTTGAAAATTCTGGGAAGTATGACTTACCTGAAATCAAAGAAGCAAGTTGGTTTAATTTCTGTGTTTCTCACACTTCTTGCACTGTAATACATTCCCCTCTACAGGGCAAAATACATTTTCCCACCTATTTCTTTAATACTATAATTCTCCAATGGAAGCCACACACTCCTGTTAAACAGCATACCAAAACTGTCACAGGAAAAAAATTCTACCACTTTGTTCTGTAGGTTTAAGTCAATGCAACAGGATAAGCCACTTATCCTTTAATCTTTGTTTCATAGTAGCAGAAGACTCAGAAAGATATTCTCCTGAATTTCCTTTAGCAGGTGTTCTGTAGCAGCAGGCTCCCGTTAAAGCAAGCTGCCTTTTCTTCATGCTGTAACTGTACTGGCACCAAGAACAAGATGGGAGCATCTGCATTTTAATCCTGAATGACCTTCCAGAGCAAGAGTACCAGCAATTACATGTTACCACTAGGAGCACTCCCACTAGGAAGACATGTTAGCATTTGATATGTCATTTAATCCTGTTTTGTGGTGGCAGCTAATGACTGTTCTTTGCCTGCAGAGCTGGAAGCATGAAATACTATTGTCCTATGACAATATTTCCCGTTTTGATCTTCTGTGGCATACCTTATTTTCAACCATCAAGTGTATCTCTAGAATGCAGTATAATTTCCCATCAGGCTGAGGTAGAAAGAAGAACTACAAAAGGAATGGCTGGTAATAGTTTTACAACAAAACTGATAACACACTAGTTCATAAACTGTTTTTTTTGACTATGTCTAGATGAGAAAGTTTTCTAACATGACAGAAGACAATCAGTAGGTCAGAGCAGCTGGTTCTCAGGCATCTACATCACCTACTTGAGACTAAATTTAAGATGTTTTCATGGATCTAAACATGCCCGCTATACATGTGGTCTAAAGCTTTCTATCAGAGTGATCCTTGATTCAGACCCTCATGCTCCTTTTAGGATTTGAAGTCCCCTGGATGCATACCTAGATCAAAGCTTTTGGTTGCAGTTCTTCTGAGAAGAATCCATTTAACATGAACCAAAGCCACACACAGTTAGTGTAAGTGGGGGGAGAGGACCTATTTCAAAACTGCACTGCTTCTCTGTATAAAAATGCTAAATTAGAGCCACCTTTCATTTGGGCTGTAATAGGATAATTAAAAATAAACTAATATCACTGATAAAAAAGTGGAATAATGGGATTAAGTCTGGATAGGATATAGATCATAGAAACATTCAGACCTGTGAAAAGATGGACTTATACCTGAGCACTGTAATGACTGCATGGATTTCTTCATATCACATGAGAAACTCAGGGCCCATCACTTAATTACAAGGTATGGTTCTTGTATTTTGTCTGTCACAGTGTAGACAGTGTACTCAGATACCTTTTTCTGTCCCATTTTTTCAGCTGAAAAACTACCATCTGTGAACATACATATAAAATTTCACAAATATATGTTCTGCATCATTTTATGATCAGCAAAGAAATACTTTTACGACCTGAAACTCTACCCAACTGTTACAGTCCCCTGAATATGTTAATGAGATTATTATTTTCCCAGTCTGTGATACAGCAGTTTTCAACCCTGTTGGTTTTCCAACTTGTTCAGTTTTTTCAGTCCAACAAAGCCATAATATTTGCTAAGGGCATTCAACCCCGATGGGCTAATACATTGTGGTATGTAAGAGCTCAGTTATTTGGCTGAGTTTTGGAAGTGATTTGTGCTCCTGGGAACTACTAAATGCCAAAATATTTTAAGAGAGATGTCTTCACAAAAAAAAAATATCTATCCAAAATATCCTTGTTTGAAAAAGTCTTTTAACCTTCAGAGATATTAAAATTATTTCTTTTTAGAAATAATAACAGCAAGAAAATGAACATGATGATTTTTTGTTTAAAAATAAATAAAGAGGGCAAGTTGTCCCTTTGTACATTAAAACATCAGTCAAGGGTCCTGTTATCAGATTTTATGAATGGACAAAAGCTTATGCAAAATATATTCTTATACTGTTATGGTCTCAAAAGACTGGTAGTGATACTGCAGGATGAGAAAAACATAATTCAGTTGGTAGAGTGCTTAACACATCCTTTCACAGACACAAATACTTCGAGAGAAAATGAGACGGGTTTTAAATCTTTAAAAAAGAACTCCTATGTAGCAATGTCATTAAAGAGGCTACTGGAAGTGCTAACACAAGCTCCCTTTTGAGTGGGATGATCAGATGAACCCCTTGCGTGGAAGCCTAGCATAAAGCTTGAGCTCTTGCACTTCTTTAGCTCTAACAGAGTGTTGTTTAGAGGAGTGGGTGTAATATGTAGGCCTTAGGTTGGCTGTGAAAACACTGGCTGAGGAGATTCTGTATGTCAGGTAGTGTCTCCTGTTTGGCTCATCTAATAACCTGCAGAAGCCTGAAAAATATTTTCAAAAAGGGCTGAAATTTCTTCTCAGATTGACAGTTTTGCCATAATCTAATTTGTACTTAATACAAAACATCTGAGTCATTCCATCCATCGGGCACAATCAAATTATTAAGCAAAGGACAATATGGAAAATGTAACAGCTTGAAAGACAGTACCACAGAAACACTACCTTGTGAAATTTGCATTTAATGCTGTAACATAACCTTCCAAGAAGGAGGAAAGAGGTATCAAACTGTAAAAGACTATGCTACACTTTGCTTCCACTGAGATTTTCTTATTCTAAGTTGTCTGATGTACACCAAGTGCAAATAAAGATCTGCAAGAGCTTAAAGGTCTCTAGACATTAAATAATATATTTGGTACCTAAATTAGAACTATAAACTGAAGTACAGAGATTTGTTAATAATTTAAGGCAGACAAACCAGTTCAAAAGTGCAGTCAGGAAAGGCACTGAAAACAGTATCATGGAACAAAGTGTGCAAGTCTACAAGGAAGCAAACCTACTACTCCAAAGCCATAGTTGTGATCCAAACCGATCTATACTACAGTTCAACTTACTGCATTTTCAGGTAGAGGATGCAAAGACAGGTATTACTTACTGCAGACATGAGGAAAATTAGAAGGAACTATATAACTCCTAATGCCATTTTCAAATTAAAATTCAGTAACTTTAAAATAAACTTAAAAGTATTTTCTCTTACTCTTTCTGTACTAAACTCGAGCAATTAATTAATCACAAGAGGATGCCAAAAGATATGCAGTAGAATTGGATAACTTCACCAATAACCTCTGCAACAATAGAAGCTATTATCAGTGTCCAAAATTCAGTTCTGTGGGGTTTGGATTCTTATTCCTCACACCAGAAAGATCACTGCATCCCTTGAATGTTGAGGGTTTGGAGGTTTTTTAAGTTCCTCTGATGCCTCAAATGATGGCCACTCCCAGGTAAAGCTATTAGACTTGAGGAACCAAAAACTTGATTCACTGTGGCAAATCCAAGGATAATCTCCTTATGTGCTTCAGAAATTGCTCCTAATTCTCATGAAGTAACTGAAAGTTAAAATGTAAAGGAGATATGAGATCCAGATCCCTGGCACAGAATTCAGTCATTATCTGTTAATCTAGAAACAATTATCTGTCCTTTAGCTTTCCCAGAGCTGCAGGAAGAATTTTTTATGAAAAGTTTAGGAAAGATGAGATTCAAAGCAATACAATCAACAACCAGTACATTCCAGACATGGGGAATACACACACACTGTAGCCAGGATCCTATGAATGTCAAAGATTATTTGTGCTGTTTCCAGATACATATTTGGGTGTACTTTCTATTCTGGTTCCTGCTTAGGGTTTTTATCTGAGAGTGCACCAGGTGCACACCAGCTATGGGTAAAGTACTTCCAAGCCATTATGCCAAAGCAGCAGCTTGTTACAGCTTTCATTTCACTGCTCTTGCTGTTAGCTGTGGTGATAACGAAAAGTCAGTAAAATGTCATTGCTCAGAAGGCTTCTATACATCTTAGATTCTACAGGGGTTAGGAGGACATAAGTAGAAGGATGGAGGCTGTTTGTAAGTGGCTGGGGTCACAAATTCCCACTGATATTCCAATTTCCAAGTTGAGAGACAAACCCTGCTTTTCAGAAACGAGATTAAGTTGCCAGGTCAAACAGGTGCCAAAGCATAAGCTGGGCCAAAAAATATAAACTTGCTGCAAAAATGTCCTTATTTGCTAACTCTCCCAGAGCAGTGTTTGTTAGGTTGTGTGGGTACATGCCTTTTGAGAGCAAAGCGAACAGAAATGTTTATTTTTGGGCTCTTGAAATGGCTGTTATTCCATATCCTTCCATATTTTTCTGGTTCCTGACCAAAGAGTGGAACTTCCTTACTGAACTAAAAATCTATTCAAAATTTCACAGAAACTTTCATAGTCTGGAGCAACAAAACCAGCTGTAGAGTCTATGATGTTTATCATCACCGGACCTTAAAGACCACCAACTCCCCTTGCCATGGGAAGGGATGCCACCCACTAGACCAGGCTGCCAAGGCCTCCATCCAACCTGGCCTTGAACACTGCCAGGGGTGGGGCACCCACAACTTCTCTGGGCAACCTGTTCCAGTGCCTCACCACTGTCGATAAGTATTTCTTCCTAACATCTAATCTAAACTGCCCCTCTTTCAGTTTAAAACCATTCCCTCTTGTCCTATTGTGATCTGCCCATGTGAAAAATCTCCCTTTTTTTAATAAGCTCCTTTTAAGTATTGGAAAGTCACAATAACGTCTCCCCAGAGTGTTCTGTTCTCCAGACTGAACAACCCTAACTCTCTCAGCCTGTCTTCACAGGAGAGGTGCTCCAGTGCTCTGATCATCTTCACACAAGTTATGGTTCATGTTCTTTCCACATCACTTGTATGGCATGTTTATAAATGAAATTTTCTGATGTCTTAAGACATTCTCTTCCATCTTCTAACCAGGAGGGATGGAAAATATAAATTGCATTTTAAGGAAACTTCTCATGTTTCTTCACTTGTTTTGCCCCAGATTAGAACAAGACACAGCCCCTTCCTGCAGTAACTCTTGTGATTTTAGCAGCCACGTGCAGATGAAACACCCAGATTTGAGTACATAGTCCTTAGCAGACAGAGATGGAACCTGAACCTGGGGGTTTCATCTTCAGTCTAGAAGCTCCATGCAAGAGCCCAGAAACCTTTTCCAATAAAGATGTAACTTAAGATGGATAAAATTAAAACAAAATTTATGTCAAGGGAATATATGCCTCCTACATTTCTGATCTCAAGTTTTGTTTTTACACTTAAGGAAACTGGGAGAGATGAGTTCCTGCTCATATAAACACATAAGCAGGTAGAAAGCTGCACGTTCCATTACTCCAGTGTCATGAGCATACTGATTCTTGGAAAGGATTGTGAGCTTATTTAACATTATTTTTACATGTGTAAAATGAAACTCTTAAAGGTGGGAGACCACTTAGACTACCTAGTCCAAGGAACTATTTTATCACTTATTGAGAGGGGTATGCTTTTGATTCTGAAACAGTCCATGTATGCAGAACTTTAAATACCACAAAAGAGGTGGCAGCCTGGCACTGGCAGTTGAGACCTAAGATAAAATGGACTAAATTCCAGAGCATTTTATCATTTGGCAGCAGTATAATCAGGTTTTCATCATAACATAAGAGGATAAGACACAGTCACATAGCTGTGTTATCTGTCCATAAGAAGATTGCTTATAATGACACTGTCTTTAATTGGCTCTTAACGTTTTACACCATTGCCTTCTGTTGAAAAGAACCCCAATTTTTTCAGGGTGTGCAATAGCCCTTTCACTTCCATCAGTATGAGTCTCTTCCTTAGCTCACGTGGTTTGTGCTGTTGGGACAGCTCTCGGTTTTACTGCAAGATGTTCTCAGTCATGGCCATAAAGTTCTGACTGGCCACAAAAGGGAATAAAATGTTGTTGAGGATCTGACATGGTAAAAAAAATCTGGTTTAATGTCTTCAGGTCCCCTGCCAGCAGCTGCCCTGCTGCTTATATGTATAACTATGTAGTTACCCAGGAAAGCAGAAAACATGGATACGTAAACAAGGAAGGAAATCTTAACAAGATAGGAGAAGAGAGGTTTCTGGAGACAGTGAAGTTACACAGTGTGGATCCTGTATCCTAGTTAAGATTTTTTTTCTAATATATGAAAAGCAGACTTCTTAGAGCTAAACAGATGTTTACTGGGATTTTTGGCTTAGACATTAGCTGGAAACATTTTTTTTCAGGTTGATGAGAAACAACTCTTTTCTCTCCCTTTCCTTTCCTTTCCTTTCCTTTCCTTTCCTTTCCTTTCCTTTCCTTTCCTTTCCTTTCCTTTCCTTTCCTTTCTTTCCTTTTTTCTTTTCCTTTCTTTCCTTTTTTCTTTTCCTCTCTTTCCTTTTCTTTCGTTTTCTTTCCTTTCTTTCTTTCCCCCCAGTAAAATTAAAAGCTGAAAAAATATTTCAAGTTTGGTGAAATGCTTCCTATCATTTTATATACTAAAACACATATAATCTGTAATTAAATATTTTAAATACAAGTATGGTTTTCAATAGTTTGAATCTAGACTGTTTTGGGCTAATATTGCCCTAAAGTTCAATCATTTATTTCATTTACTGTTTCTTCTGGTGAGCTTAGATATGGAAAACCTACTACTGTGCCTCACACATGTAGCAGGTACATGTTTGTGGATATAGTGTAAAGATGCAAGACTCCAGTTCCCTATATAGAACTCTCTAGTCCCTCACTCCCCATAAAACTGCTAGACTTCAAAGATCTATTACAAAAATAAATACATGGATATGACACCACTTTCAATGCAGCTAAATTAAAGCTTTTAAATGAAGCTTTTTTGGTATACCATTCTTTCATTGTATGAATGTTTATCCACCAAAGCTAAGGTTCAACAATGTATCTGCTTCATATTATATAAAATACTGCTAAAAAGCAATGGTTAGTGAAAATTTTAATTCTCTGAAACAAAAGTTGATAAAAAGTTATTTTGATTGAAAATCTAATTTTATTCAGTGTCATTATTTTTAGAAAACATTTTCTTAATATTTATCGTTATATTTTTCACTTTTAGAAAGGGAACTTAAATGCCTTTTCACTATATAAGCTTAATATAAGAAAACAACAAAAGAAACTTCCAAACTTTCTTTCATCGTCAGAAGAATGCAAACTGAATAAGAGAAAATAATTAATTTTCTAAGTTTTAAAATGTTCCCCCAGACTTTTTTCCATTGCCCAAGTACAGGGAGTTACCCATCCCTGCTGCCAAATTCCTAACCTTAATTTTCTACTTACTTTCATTTTCTCTGTTTCTTAGTCAAAAAGTGTTCAGTAGCTAAAAATGAAAAGGAGAAAACCCTAAAATATTCTTGTTCTTTATATCTGTAGGTGCAATTAAAATTTCAGTTTGAAACAAAGGAAAAAATAATTTCACTTGTAGTTTTCTCAAAAAAATAATATTTGATAAAAAAAATGATAGCCAAGATTTCTTATTGTTTGAGGCATTACCACAGAGTTTCTCAGCAGCTTTGACCAATCATCTTAATCATTCTGTTCCTCATTCTTGAAACAGAAGTAGTAATACTAGCTTGCCTAACAAGGATGTGATACAGCTTTATGTATAAAAGACAATGAGGTACTTGAGGAAGTCTGTTCTGAAGTCAGACTGCTGGACATTACAGATAATTCAAAGAACTGCAAAGCAATGACATCTTTATTACGAGGTGGATTGAGAAAAGTGTTTTTATCACTGTGCTGTGTGTTTCAATAGCCACATTTTTGAAAATAAGCTTCTAATTCATATTTAAATATTTAGAAAGGCAGTGTGGTTTTAAAAAGCACTGATCTTAGTAGGTCCCCATCTGGGATGATGAAAGATGTAGAAACCTAATTTTCACCACACCTTTTAACTTTACTTAAAGCCTGGACCTAGATTTTCTTCTAATTATATCTGTTGAATTTTCCATCATCTGAGTATCTCAAACACTTCACTTCGCACAGAAGTGCAGATGAACATTCAAAGTTCAGTTTCTCTTTTCCCGCTCCAAGGGCACAACACAGCATTACTTTCTGACTTCAGTGCCATGGACAAGAAGTCTCATCTGCCATTACTCATCATCTTACACTCCCCTTTTGTGAATATTTAGAGATCAAAGGCACAGCCTGGGCATCACTGGTAGCTGTCATCGGTCAGAGTGAAGCCTGCATGCGAGTAACAGAATTTGTTCCTGTAAAAGAAACCAACTCTCATTCATCCAGTAGGCTCACTACTTTTCCATTATGATCTATTGCCTATGTAGCATGGCAACTAGCAACATATATCACCTGTCAGTTTCTATGGCACCAAGGACCCAACTCTTTGCTTGCAGCAAGAAACTATTGAGGGGTATGAGTGGAGGAAGGGCTTCAGCTTTGTTACAAGGGAAAATTTTCTCGTTCATTGGCCATGCCATGGGGAAACGTTCCTTGGAAACAGAACAGAGAGATTCCAGGCATTCCTGCACCATCACCACAGCTGGATCTGCTCAATCTTGCACAGGCCTTGGACTAATGGTGGGGGGTAGAGAAGGGACCACCACCAGCTTGATTTATTATTTCTTACAAAGAAGATGGCACTACAGCGAGCGAGATTAAAAGAATGTTCAGCATAAACAATCTGACAAGGAAAGTAAAATGTGTGGATGATTATCCAGAAATGAAGACTCTTCCTGAGCCATTTTAGGTGCTTTTAGATTGCAAAACCAATCAGGAGTGTTAAAGTGTAAGTCTGAATCTTTCCTGAGACAGGATTGTAGGAGCTGAGCCTCTGTGCATAAGGGGTACCTCAGTAAAATCTGAGAAGGGTAAAATTCAGGACCTTATCCAGAGCTGAATTTTAAAGAAGGTTTCTGTATTTTTCTGTTCCTTATTTTTGCACTGAATTTCAACAGCAGCTGCCTTTCTGGAAAAAAAAAAAATCAAAAGAAGATGAGGACAGATGGATCTAAAAAACCACAGAGCTCTTACTTGTTTGTCAGAAGTACACAGATAGCTGAAGGCATAATCTGTACCTAAATTATCAAAACCTGTAAATTTTAATTAATACTGTCATAGGATCCATTTTAAAGCAAAGCAAAAACTATTGGAGAGGTTGAGGATTGTGACCAATATCCAACCACATATTCATTCAGCAATAAAGGCATAATAAAGCATCTCAATGTCCCAACATCAATATGATGAACTGTCATACCGTCCTGTAAAAAAGCAGCAGCTAATCAATTCACAGTGAGTATTGAAAGGACCGACTTGGAAAACTCACAGTAAAGCTTTGGGGCAGACTCTCTACCACCAAAATGCTTTTCTGTTGGGAACAGTATTTAAAGAAGGAAGCCGCCAGTAGGCAGTGAATTGCCCTGGCCAGCATCCAGTCAGCCACAGGGCTGAGCTGCAAAAAGCAGAGGGGAAGAAAATCATTGCAGCACACTCTATGCCATGTTGAGTGTGAACCCTTACAAATCGCAGCTAACAGGGTCAAGTTAGAGCAGCCTGAGAGCGGCTATACTCCCTACTAAGATTGCCACCAAGATTCAGAGTACATCACAATATCATCTGGCTTGGTGAAGGAGGCAGGAAGCAGCAGTGGAGAGAGGGAGCCAGCAAAGACCAACATACAGAAAGGGCCGGGCCTGAAATCTGGGGGTCAGAGGAGTTCCCTACTAACTTGAGCACTTGAGCAGACCTCTGTGGACAGGGGCCAGCAGCAGCAAAAGGCACTGAGGATACAGTTTGCAGATCGGTTGCATTTTCAGCTATTGGTCTGACTAAACCAAACTGTACTGTTTCCTGTATCTCACAACATCTGTCATCAGTCTGTTCTCCTTTTTTACCTATCCTGAGCTTCTCCAGGTGTCTGGAGACACCTGGAAGAGAGACTCCATTTTGGCAGAGGCATTACTGCCCGAAGGAAGATGTAGGTGATGCTCTCCCCCTTTGACTTCCACATCCTGGGAAGGAAATAGGGTGTAGAACAGAGAGCAACTGGACTGTCATCTCCCACTGATATAACATGGCTGCAACTGAGAAAGGACAAAGCTGCACAGATCACTCACAGGTCACAGGACAGAGAATGGGAACAGTCATGGGAAACAACTGAATAGTCAGCACTTCTTATGATATCTTCATAAGAGTGAAGCTGATCAGAATATTTCACTACCAAGTCATCAGGCTCAGGTCAATACATTTATTTTCCATTCACAATCCACTCAAAATATTCTTCTCAAATCATCATCAACAAGCAGCACACCTCTGGTCTAAATGGCTCTTTCCAGACAGATCTCGTTATGTTCAGTTTAGCTTCATCAGATCCCAACACAGCCGATAACTGGCACCAGACTGAGCAGATGTCTGTTGTTGCCATTGATACCAGTCAACAGCTTTTTTTAACAGTAGGAGAAATTTTGCAAGGAAGGACAACATGCAAGGTCATATGAAATAGCTGACCAGAAGCTGTCCACTCAAATAAAAATGGAGGGTGAATTCAACAACTGTTTTCAAACTACCTAGAAACTAGGTTTGAATTCTGGCAAGATTTTGTTTGCAAGGCCTAGATCATCTGTTTGCAGTGTGAGAGATTCTAAGAATCCATCACTGACAGATGTAATTGCCTGTTTTCTTTGAGAATTTCACCAGGATTTACTATAGAGAGCTAACTTTACTTGCTGGAAAAAGCTTTTAAAATTAAAGCATTTCAGAAACTGAAGAAATGTTCAGATTTATTTTTAGAAGAGAATCAAGGGACAGAATGAAAGCAGGGTGAAAACATAAATAGAGAAATACATGGCCTTTTCCTGTTCTGAACACTTCTTAGATCCATATGTCCTCTGCTAGCCAGCATCCAGATATCTACCAGACTCAATTCTCATAGGTTGTACACCTCTAGAAGCAGGAATCAGCAGATTATGTATCTTTTGAACTAGGCAGCAAGGAGAATGGAATAGTACTAAGTTCACAAAATAGACTTGATTAGAGGCAAGACCATTTCTAGCTTTACCTGAGTGAGAGGCCTGAGTCCTCCAAGAAGCTCTCATGAATGATATTAAGAATGGCCTAAGTGCCACATTTGATATATGAGCATGGAGTGATGTTCTGAAGGTGCTTAAGGCCTCCAAAACAGGGCTTAGTTTCGGTGTTCCTGGTAAGCACATCTCAGTTCTCTTAGCTGTTTTTCTCTTTTTGATATACAAACAGGGAAACTATTTCTGAGCCCTGCTATTCAAACTTTGAGCACTGCAGTAGGGAACAAAACCTCTTAAAATCAACTGGGAAATATACTTGTTTTAGTAAGATAGATTAACAAGCTTTAGAGCCAGGAAGGTCTTCAATCATACTTATAAAAGGAACCTGGGGTTTGAGATTTGTCACAATCACCAATGACCAAAAAGATTTTGTTGGTTTCTATACTTTTGTCTTTAGATGTTGTTTATGGTATTTTTAGACTCTTCAGTATTCAGTATGAAGCTGAGCAGGACTTTCTTTCCTTTTTACCCTTGGCCTTGCTTTTCTTTATGTTAGAGCTTATCACCTGTAAGAAACCTGAAAGAGATCTTAGGATACTTTATTTTCCTTTTATTTTTTTTTTCTCTGTTCTTCAATGATCAAATCCTGACCCTACTAAAAATGCTGCATAATTTTAATAATGTCAGAAGGATTAGCTAGACACCCCATGAAATAAACTTCAGAGATCTGAAGAAACTGCTGGCAAGTCCTTATGGGAAAGCCAAAAAAGAAATGCACAAGACAGATGAGCTAGTAAATCACTCTTATGTCACCCAAATGGCTGTGAATCTTTCAATTCAGTCACATTGTTTTCACTGTATTAGCTAGTAGTACATCTAGCTGAATGAGATGGGAGTATGTCATTAATGAATGGAGACTATCCATCCAAAGAAAAAAATAAAGTACTGCAAGAAGTGTTAGTGAACTAGAACCAGAACTTGGCCACATTTGAAGCATTTTGTGGTTGTAGGCAGGAACCACTTTTCAACAGCAGCATGAGGCTTTGTATCAGATCTCTGTCTCTTTTAACAAGCCCCAAAAAATCACAGACTATGTTTGTTGGCCTGGTAACCCAGCTAATTAATTAAACCTAGGGAATTATTTCTTAGCCCTCTGATGTGCCCAGAAATGTCTCCTCCAAAATTATTCTGTAACTGTGGGTACTTTAAAACAATTATTCTACTTCACTATGGAAGTGACTTCACATGGATTTGTCTGTTTGCCAAGCAGACAAAACCAATTTTTGCAAACAGTGGTTAAGATACGAACTTCATTGAGTAAAGGAAAAACTTCTTTTCTTTGAGTGTGATGGAGCACTGGAACAGGCTGCCCAGAGAGGTTATGGAGTCTCCTTCTCTAGAGACTTTCAAAACCTTCCTGGACACATTCCTGTGCAACCCGATCCAGGTGACCCTGCTTTGGCAGAGGCTGGACTAGATGATGCCCAGAGGTCTCTTCTAACCCCTATGATTCTGTGATTCTGCGGAACCTGAATGTATGCCTAGCATGCTGTATTGGCTTATTCAGGCTTGGGAACTTGGGGAGAGAAGGAGTGACGGGAAAGGGGGAAAAAAATCTTCAGACACATTTTGACTTGAATGAAAATGATTCCATGATGTTTTGCTGCTTTCTCACTGCACCTTGCACCGTGTTACACCAGCCTGAGATGGTGAGCATCTGCAGTCCTGTGATTATAGAACTTGGCGACCACTCACCTAGGGCACTGATGAGGAGCAGAAATGTGGAAAGAGCAGAGGAAGAAAAAAGCATTTACCAGTTTCCCAGCTGATACATTGAACTGGCAGACAAACCACCTGGAAAGGTTGCAGCAGAGCCATCAGCATGAATACAAATGAGAATGTTTACTTTAAAAGAAAGAAAAAAACAGAAAATAAAAGAGAAGTGATGCAGCTCCACTGTTCTACCCATTAATTACATTACACAGATTCAAAAGGTACACTCCAGATATTTGTTGGCACCAAGCTCTTTTGTTCATTAACCTTCTTAATGCAGCCAATGAACTTTAGAATTAAAGAATATGTCATGGGTTCTGTGATTCCTTGACTTATTTTCTTCTAGTTCCATAAAGCTCTCTAGCTGATCACCAGAAATACACACATACATATGCATTTACTCAACTCCAAGCCTTTAATGAGTGCAGAAGATGTCAGTTTAAAAAATAATATAAAAAATTATCTTATACACTAAAATGATGTTCCTGAGCCAGAAGAATGAAAAATCAAGAGGCTGGAAATACCCTGTGTTTCTCTGGCACACAAGATACAGGTTTTCCTGTTGGGACAAGACAGGAAAAAAGTATACTCCTTATATCAAAATCCTGCTATGACTACAAGCACATATGTTAAACCCAAAGTTGCTTTTTTCATGGAAAAAAAAGAGGGAGTAGGAATATCAAAACAAAAACACCACCTCAAACCTACTCTAACCTACATATTCACACATTTTCTCACATAGATGCTCTTATTCCCATCTACCCCAGCAAGCCTCCATCAACCCACCTAAATACTATCCTCATCACCACTACTAGCACATATACGCCAACACTCACTCTCTCTGTTGCCCACATATACATATGTAATCCATGGACTGCTGGCCTAACTGTCAGTATGCTTTAGCCATGATACAATGATATTGCAACAGCTAGAAGACAGATAAATGTTGACTGAATCACACAGCAACAGATTAAAGTCTAGCAAATTGACTGTAGTTATTTTATGTGTTAGAGAGCTTGGGCAGCAATCAGATGATACCACACCATCCTTTTTCATCCTGTGTGACCAGAACCTGATAAATTCAAGGATACTGAGAGCACCTACATCCTTAAATCTGCTGCATTAATAGCAAACTTTTCTGGCTATCAGTGAACAGCGAGCCAGAGTAAAACACATACATAGATAGAGGAGACCCAAGGCCCTGAGTTCGCTTAATCGCTACCAGTCCTACTACAGATTGCCAAAAGTTTCCATTAGATCCAGCCTTGCTTCCATAAACATAGCAAAGGCAGCACTGACAAGGTTCTTCAAAAGGGCAAAAACAGTTCATGCAAAAAATGCCCCTAGCTCTGAACTACACTGTAATCAATGGACAGCTAGCTGAAGAAAGTTTGACCTTTGAACTGCAGCAAAAATTTTTAATTCATTAATCTAATGTCAGCTTTAACACACAAAAAAACCCCGAAAACCAACCAACCAACCAACCAACCAACAAAACCCCACCAGCTTACTAGTAGGAAATTTGCAAGCAAAATGACACTGATAGAGAAAAATACTGTGTTGAGAAAATATGATGCTTAGGAGGAGAACAATCAAGCCTTACAATTGTTGGTATTATGTCTTTTTTGCAGACTACAGATCAAGCAGAGCAAAGACTTATCATCCTGAGCTATTTGTGTTTCATGTAATAATGCCTTAATGATTCAATTAGCATTGATTCTTCAGCTGCAACAATATTTTCTGACTGATCTAGTAATTTAGCTCTCACTGTTGATTGATACAATTCCTATGAGTAATAAAGCAGTTTGAAAGAAATTTATTTAATAGTTCACAAACTGCTTTAAAGAAGATTTTTATTGTCTCTGCCACTAGGACTCTCTAAGATTTCAGAAACTGAGATATTCCTTTTAAAAGTTTGGCATTTGTAATGGTGAGTCTTTCTTTTAAGAAGCCTTTTCTTCCCACCTGACATGTCTACGGTAAATCTCTCTTAGAATATTTACCAGACTTTGGATGGAAAAGACCAAGACAAGAATGGGGAACCTGAAGATGAATGTGCACTGCATACAACATGCACTGATCATGTAGAAACAACACAGGCAACTTGTGCAAACTCAATACATAAAAGCTAGTTTTAAGTCTCAGCTAGAAATCTCATTAGGTATAAGAAACTATCTTAATATTAAGTGTATTTGAATATTAGAGCAGATCTCCACAGGGAAAGCTAAAACTGTTACTGAAGGTGGTCGGAGAGAGACACTCAAGCTGTACTACACAGACAAATTTCTCCTGGTATGGAAATGGTAGAATATAAATGAATTATAACAACCTTCTAAGTGTTTTGGGGACAAATAACTGCTTCAGAACTTCTGTGGCATAGACTCAACCAGTCACAGCTTTATGGTCTTCCTGCTGGAGTAGTAAAAAAATACACAAGAAAAACTTCATCAGCCTATCAAATCTCCATGATTTGTGTTTGTCAGCACTCTAGAGTGCCTCATAAATTTTGATGCTGATAAGTAGATCCTGTCCAAATGAAATGCTCTTTTAATGGGTTTGTATTTATCTCTCTGTGCATGTATTTATACACACTTCTTGTTTCATCATGGCTCCCTAAGCAAAATCCCCCCTTCTGCTTTATTAATGGGCTAGTATTTCCTAGGGAAACCAGACTGTTCTAGAACACATAGATTTTTCTTGAAGTCATATTGTTTGACATTTATTTTAAACTCAGTGGGGAACAATCCAACTGAAAAGACAATGTGAGAAAAAAAACATTTAGCAAACAAAAAACAAATCAAATAAGCCTACATAAAGCTCTGAGCAGGAGTAATCCTCACTGGGATATATCAACTTCCCTTTTAATTTCAATCTTTCAAGGAGGATGAATAACTCTATGTTTAAAACACAGTACAGGGAGACTTCAGACATCAGTTCTCTTCCTTGCTCTGATTAAACTCGTTATGTGACCTTGAAGAAAAAAGGTTTTAGTTTAAAACTGCACTCAAGTTACTTGCATACACCATTATCAGCCTTTTGCAAATATACATGTTCAACAGTTGACTGCTTTGCTAGGAGATAGTGCTTTCACAATTTGAGGGTGAAATTCAGAGTCTTAATCTGCCTGTGCTTTAGTGTCCTATCTTGCTCTTGCATAAAACAGAGATAATGACTCTTACCTAGTTGTACTTCACAGGCATGTTGCGAGGCTCCATTCATTCATACAATATTCATAAAGCTTTCTGAGATCCCTAATAAAAGATCCTACATAACTACAATTATTATTTAATGATGGAAAATTGAAACATGGCATGTAGAATGCAAATGAGAGACAGATATGGTGGTTCTGCTCTGACAGACTGAGGTTGTCTCCTTCAGCTGAGTGTCAACCAGCATGCAAACATGAATGCAACAAAGCTGTCTAACCACTGTGCTACAAAAAGCCTGTTACCACAAGGTTCTCCAGAACAACAAAAATTCTTCCAACCAAGATTGTACAAATGGAAATTATGCTATCAAAAACGAAAACAAAACTGAATATCCACTGTAGGTTTGTTTGTCCCTCTCCTCCTGTCAGCTAAGGAATTCACACCTACAGTTATGTTCCTCCCTTTCACTACTAATTGATATTCTTAATATCAATAAAATAAAAACATTTGCAGCGCAGGTGAACATGGGGTGATACAAAGAATTGGCTGCTACACAGTTGCTTTCACATATTTTTAGAATTAAATTACAGCATACAATAAACATCAAATCTTGTCTACCCTTTTCTCAGCCTCCTTCTGTCACTGCTACAGAAATCACTATTTAGCAATGGACGGACTTTTCTTCTGTCTTGCCCTGTTCAATACGGTGTCCTCTGAACTCAAGATGTCCCCTATCACCTGCCTGTCCTTAACTACAGCTACCAACCCTCACCTATCCCTATTTTCCCTCTTCCTACATAATGCCTCCACAGAAGAGAACTGCTCTTCACTGCTCATTTTTTTCCCTGCTGCATATCTTTCGTAATTGACAGTCACTGTTCCCTCAGAGGCATCCTCAAACCTTTCTCCTTCCTATAGAAACCTAGAAAAGAATGAAAAGCACTGGATAACATGCTCACAGATTCACTTTCAGTTCCCTTGGACTTGCTGAAGAGCAAGGTTAAACTGCTTGCCCTACACCCTCTCCCTTCCTGCTTGTCAAGGCAGGAATCCCATGAAAAAAAAAAAAAAGCCTTTATAGCTGCAATGGTAACATGCACTGCAGTGTATCAATCATACCATATAGGTATGACATTGGTGAACCATATCCTTCTTCAGCCCCCAACTTTGAAATGTCCCACGTGAATACGTACCTAAAGAGTCATTATCTCAGACATCAACTGGATATCTAACAGGTCCTACAGACTGCTCGACTGTTTAAGAGACTGTGGATTAATTGTTTATAAATCCAAAGCCCTTCCAACACAAAAATGTTCCTTCCACTTCAGAACTGAGGCATGGCATGCGCACTTCCTGAGAAGAAAGAAAAGCTGAATATTCACTACTTTCCATTGAGGATGAGCAACTCATATCTTAAGGCTCAACTCAGTTTAAAAGAATTAAAAAACCACTTCAATACCATTATTTTTAATCACAGAATCTCATCTAAGATGCACTCATGAAAAGGTATGGCAATAAGAAAGGTAAGGAGTGCTGTAAAGAAAAATTTAAATAAGAGGCAAGTATGCTTCCAGTGAATTGTTTATTACTGTCACTCTGAACTATGTCTACATTTTTTCTCAAAAAATAAGCTCAGTGGCATACTATGTTTCTTTATTTTGCTTCTTGGATTAAAAGCATGCTAGCACACCTTTAATAAGAATTAGTTTATCTTCTCTTGTTGAAAAATTTCATAATTTCAAGGTTTACAAGGTACCATGTAATGTAGGCAAATCTTTGAAGAAAGATGCATGAAATAAATTTTTGCTATATATAATTTAGAGATAATGAACATTGTTTATGAACAGGAGACATATTTTCCTCCTAAGCACTATGACTATGAATACCAAACCAGACAACATCACAGAAAGCTAATTCCCTTTGACTTGCTATGAAGTTCTCAAATATTGTCTATAATTTACTAGCTCTCTCAGTAACTCATCCAACTGTAAATCCAAGCCTTATATTTTCAGAAAGGTAGCAGAATTCTGGTGTACATTAAAATAACGTGGATACCTTATAATCTGTTTTAACTCCTGGCTTTTGGATTTCTCCTATGATCTATAATGTTAGTCACTCAGCAAGATCTGTGGGAGCATCTTGAAGGAAGCAGCCAGCTTGGTGGCTAGCAGAAAGGGAAGGGAGTAGCAGGAAAAATATGCTGATAAACGAAATCTCAGAGTGAGTAGTGAGAATTTGTAAGGATATCCTTCAGTTAAAATAATTTTAGTAAGTTGAGAGAAACATATTAGAGATAAATATTACTAGACTTTTACATTAAGACTTTTCCTCAGCTAACACTGCAACCTTAAGACTGATCAGTCTCATTTTAGTATGTCTCCCTTGCTGCACCACTTTTATGACCAGCACACAAACTCTCTGGACAATGACTGACTTCTGTATCTATAGAATGTTGAGAACATTTTGTATACCAGGACTTTGTAAACAGTAAATTCCTACTACTGAGAAGTGAAGACCTTACCACACTTGTAGAGCTGCAAAATATCTGGACCTCCTCCAGGATGAAAACCAGTATGAAATATAAATTATTTTTATATGTCATTGGAACGTTACTTTTCCCTAGATTTACACTAAGTTCTTGCACTTGACCTACAACTTCAATGTCAAGGACCATTAATTATCTTTCAACATATTATACTAAAGCAAACACAATTTTCTGAAGATTTTCTTGAGTTTAAAAGGGTAAACCAAATTAGCACAACTCAATAATATTAAAAAATGTATTCTTTTGAGTATATCTTTTCCTCAGATGGCAGTCCCACCCCTCTCACACTGTCTTGCCTACAAATGAAAAATGACCTTTTTGATCGTACTGATTGTTTTCAACAGTTTAGTAGTGGTGAATCATGACTGTGGGATACAGACAGAAGGTTCAGAAAATATCAAGACCAATATCTAAAAGATCCCACTGACTGCTTCCTTGTAAACATTCCTCCCTTCTACAGTTTCAGTGGGTTTTCAGGTTCAGAGGGCCATATTTGAAAGGCATTCACTTCCCTGGAGCTACTTCTTGAGTGGTTTACTAAACGTGAACAGGTTAGTGCCTTTAAGGAACAAAAAGAGAAATTACCATTGTCTATGCACTCCCTAGGTGCAAGTCAACAGAGTGCCCTATGCCCTGTAAGACAACCAAGGACAGTGGGTTAAATTCAGAAGTGTAATGTTTGATGGAGGGGGAAAAAAAAAAAAGAGTAAAATTTCCTGTGATAAATAGGACAAATTATGTTGAATTTACATTAAATATAAACAAGTTTAAAGTGAAATAAAGTTCACAATAAAGTGTATTAGGGAACCTAAGAGTCCTTTTCAAAAGACTCATTACTGAATCCTTTCCATCTCCTTGAGAACAATGTCAAATTGTTCCCTATTGTACATTTATTAACATTTTGTCCAGTCTATATTTAAATGTGTCAACAATAGGGTTCCCACTATTTCTCTGTTCTACAATCTATTCCCCTCAGGTCTAAAATTATCCTGTTATAATTTCTTGTCATTATCTCTATTTAACCCTCTAGTTCTATCCTAAAAATGCTCTCTTCAGTGTTAGATTTACATCATTCTACTGTGTCCCCACTTGCTCTCTACTGCTGGACAAACAAGCTACCAGAGGTGGCAATGCTCTTGTCAGCAACATCTAATTTAAGGTTCTTATGTGCCTCATATTGAAAAACATTCTTTTCCACTGCTTATTACTGACATGTAACTGTTTGCCAGAAACTTTTTCATCCTACCTCAAGCTGAGTTTAGGAGATATTTTTTTTTAATATCAGTCAAAATAATTGTGCTATTAGCCAGTGGGAAATTATTTTTTCCTCTGTGTCTAAGAACTCTCATGACTTTTCCTTTGAACAGCCCTACCATGGCAGCTTCAGAATAGAAACTTGAAATACAGATAATATTCAGTCCTGATGGGTTTTTTGTTTATTTGGGGGGTTTGTTATTGTTGGGGTTGTTTTTGTGGGTTTTTTTTTGTTTGGGTTTGTTGTTTTGTTTTGGGTTTGCTGTTTGTCGTTGTTGTTTGGGGGGTTTTTGTGTTATACATGCAATTCAAGTAAAACTTTTCTTAATCTCTGAAGACAAGCTCAATACAAAAACCTGTATTTCACAGACAGCCACCTATTGCTCCCATTAGCACTGTGATTACCCTTCTGTACTCCCACTGCCTGGAGCATTCACTCACAGCCTGTCCTGCAGAGTACTGATTATCCTCAGCTTCCACTGAAATCAATGGAAGCTGAGCATTCTACCCACAACATAGGAGGCCCTCGGCCACTGAGACGAGCAGGTACTTACAGATTAGCAACATATTGAAAACATCACAAGAGCAGCCACTTGCTAATATTAAAACTGCCCTTTCAAATAAAAAAAAAGTCTTATTCTTGCTGCAAGCAGGACCTGCTGTATTTAAAGCATGTTATTAACTGTAGTGAAACACAGCAGCAAGGAACTTAGGGGAAAAACTGGAAGAGAGGAAGTGTGATATATAGCATGTGCTTTGCACACTGCATCAGCCCATCCATTATGGGACACAAAGACTTCCCTGTTCATACCCTAATAATTACTATAGGAATCAGGTGCTATGCACAGGGGGGAAGAGGAAAAGGAAAGAAGGGGAATTTTTGACAAAAACACACACTTCATTGTCATAAAGCAACAGCAGCAACGTGAAGTGCCCCGGGACAGAGATCTGTCTCTATGGTTCATCAAGTCCAATTTAAGGCTTGTTTGAACTAATTTTTTCTTTCCTACAGCTGAGTATGTTCTTCAGAGCAAAGCAACATCATGTGGTTGTTCAAATACTATCTGATCTTCTACTTGACTAACTTTTCTACAGCTCCAAACCTGGGATGATCTATTCATTAGGAGAGATGGGATGGACTGATGCATTTCTAGTCCCTCAATACAGCAGAGAAGAATGAACGTGAATTTAAGGCTTGTAACCAGGCCTTCCAGTGATAGTTCATCTAAGGAGTATGTGTGAGATTGGATATAATACAATGATTCCTACTAGTTGTGTAATGAGTCTCAGATAGAAATGAGAACCATGTCATTCCAGATGAAATGGTCAAGACAAACCACAAGGGAGTTCAAATGTTGCATGCATCCAGATAGACTGAATAGTATGAAATCTGCATTTCAATAAAAATACCTTGGGATAGTTGTGCCTTTAACTGACTTTGCTCTGGTGGGTAAAATAAATCTTTCTTAATTGCAGAATAGTTCAGGTTAGTGAAGTTTTTTGCTAGTGGAATTGTTGAGGGGGAAGCCAAAAAGACAAAATCCTGGAAAACCATGGGTTGTGATGTCTCCAAATGTTACAGAACACTAACTATTCTACATTAGAAACTGTGATCTCCATTTGCTGTGTCTCGATATCCTACAAACTCATTAAAATCTGTGAGGACCACATAATTTACAAGTGTTAAAAACTGTTATAATTGCTAATATTTTACTTTTTAAGAAATGATGCAGAACTGAACAAGAAATAGGAATTACAAAAGTAAACTTCAATGTAAAAGGAAAAATAGGAAACACTGCTACTGCAACCTAACTCCTAGATGTTTACATCAGACCTTGTATTAAAAAAACCCTCTTATAATCTCATATAATTGTTTACACTCAATATCTAATTACGGAAAACAACTAAGAATTCTCAAAAGACATAAAATAGACAATTGGCTCTTGGTCTCATAAGTGAAATGGAGAGTCTCTTTAATGCATTTCCATTTTGTAGGTACAATAAAAGTCAATTAAATGTAAAAGGTCTATAATAAATGAATGGTCTGGAATCACACCATCTATGTGCAAAAATGCTCTTCATTATCAAGGACTGCCTATATGGAACAGGAATACCACCAACAGGTTCATTTGGAAGAACTTCGAGTTTCCAATATATATGAGCTCATAGTAACTGCAAAACATTCCAAATTATCTTTCAGAGGAGAAAAGAATAATACAAACTATTTTGGTTTTGCTATAGAAAATTAATGAGTATATGGAGATCCCACTCCTAAGTGGGATCTGTGAACTATGTTTTCAGAAATAGATACAATATATATCTCCACACTAGTTTCTGTGTAAGCAGATATATTCATAGCCAAGTTCACACAGTTATGCCTGAATGTAGCTTACAAATGTTTTACTACCAACACAACTGCAGAGACCCACAATGCCAACCAAGCTGCAAAGCTTGCCTGAGAAGCTCAGAAAACACTCGGAGCATTAGCTTGAGTTGAACTTTGTGCTGCTGTGATTAAAAAGCTATTGATAGCCACCTATTCAGTTTTAAAGCTAGCTCCACTGCTTTTGCACAAGATGCTGTTTTATAGGTCATTGTTCAGAGATCTGTCAGCTATTTAGATCAAATAAGAAGCTGCTTCTGAGTCTTATAACTCCAAAGAGGCTTCATATTGTGTGTATTTGGAAAATACTCGCCACGATACAACCCTCAGAACACAGAGAAATAGTTGTCTTCTCTTTTTCAGCTGCTGGTGTTTTGAACATATCAGGCCTTCACTTCACCTTGGAACTAGATAATATACCACTTCTCTTCCTGGATCCCTCTTTGTGGTTCTCCAGTGTTTCACAGAAGCTGAAAGCTTGACGTCAATTTTGCCTCTCTTTGGAAAGACACGTGAATACATGATTGAAAATGTTGCATAATTTGCATATGCTGTGCCCTCACTTATCCCATGGCAACCTCACATCAGCAACACGTGCCTTGGTCACCACGTGGCTGGAGGTGCTGTAATTTTGTCTTTGCAGAGCAGCTCCACAGCTTGCAGCTTGTTCATAATGGATTAGCCCGGCTGCTGCTTTGTTCAGCAAAGAGCCAGCAGATTTAGTCTGCCCTGAGAGCCTTCTGTGGGCTGCTCAGAATGGTATTTTGACTTGAAGGTGATCTCATAGAGTTTTAAAACCCCAACTGGAAAGACCCTATACAACATAGAAACCTCTGTGCTGACTTGATATCAGGGGTTCTACTGCTGCCTGTTGAAGAGGTGGGTCTTTCTACTTTATCATGGCTGATCTCTTGACAGTAGAATTCACTACATTGCAGCACCCATTTCATCTTATTTTCCTACCCATTTTTTAAAGAAAAAAAAAAGCCTTCAGCATTTTTTAACTATCAAGGAGGTTTTGTAATGATATTTATTTAAAGATTGCTGCTGGTCTTATGTTTATTAATGCTATGTCTCTCCCAGCCTCCCTTCTGAGCCTGTGAATGTGTAGGAGAGAGAGGGATAGTATAATGCTGCCTTTGCTTTTAAGCCGTTTGCATTTTAATACTATGTTATTTATTTAGTATTATTGAATTTTCATGTTTAAATGAACAATTTCTTGTTTAAATAAATAGAATGAAAAAAGAAATGGAGAGTGCTTTATAATTAAGCGCACTATTCAAATTCTGCTGTCATCAAAAGGATAGTCTAGGCAGGATGGGGCTGTTGGTCTTAGGCTTTACCATATATAAATAACCAAAGTTAACATTGGTAGTGGCCTCAGGACTCTGAAAGAAAGATGAGGTTTTCCCATCAAGATCAAAATAGCACCTGCACAGAGGGGCTCATTTCAGAGCCACAGAATGGTCTCTGCAAAAGAAATACAGCTGTTACCCAATCCAGGGACTCTAAGGGCTCTTCTCTTTAAGGTATGCACCACGAAGCCAATCTTCAGAGAAGTCTAAGGGAAAAGGAAGTAGACAAGTCTTAAAAACTTCTGGGATTTATGGGGAGGGCATGGAGAGAAGTATGCCTGAAAAAATGACTAGCATCACTAGGATCAAGTGGACAAGCAAGTAAAACCAAAACTGAAAAAGAAGACAACTTTGTCTTCTGTAAGATCTCAAATTTTGTATGCCCCCAGACTTGTACAGGCCATAAGCAGAGCAGCTTCCACCCTGTGGCTGATCTTGCAGTGTTGCAGGGAATTGTGAGTGGGTTCCAGGGTTCATCCAGTTTGCATGAAAACTGTTTTGTGAGGAGGTTTCTTCATCTTCTGTCATACCGAAGGCTGGAGCTACAAACATACAGTATTTTTGACCAAAGTCCCCTCATAATCTCACAAATATGTTTTCATTAAAAGAAAATTTACAATACGTTGGGATTGCTTTCAAAAGTATTCTTATGCTTAAAGGCCCATCAGTACTTCAGTGCAATCCAAAAGCGAAGGCAGGTGAATTACTGTACAAGTTAAATCATTTGCAATTATTTAATCCATTCTATCTAGCCATGATTTAACATGCATTATCTCACCCACTGTGTTACTACAGCATTAACGCATACATATAGCATATCCATGTCTGTATCCAGGTAAATAATTACAAATGGTTTGTCACACAGTAAACACACATAGAAAAAGGGAGTAGGAGAGAGGACACACTTCCAAGATACCAGTAAGTCCCACTGGAATGATGAAGGGGCTGGAACATCTTCCTTCTGAGGAAAGGCTGAGGGAGCTGGGTCTCTTTAGCTTGGAGAAGAGGAGGCTAAGGGGTGACCTCATTTATGCTTTTAAATATGTGAAAGGTGTGTGTTGGGAGGATGGAGTCAGGCTTCTCAGTGAAGCCCAGTGACAGGACAAGAGGCAATGGCTGTAAGCTGAAGCATAGCAGATTCCGTGTGAAAACACATAGAAATTTTTTCCCAGTTCAAGTGACAGAGCACTGGAACAGACTGCCCAGAGAGGCTGGGGAGTCTCCTTCTATGGAGATATTCAAAACCTGTCTGGACGTGCTTCTGTGTGACCTGGTCTAGGGAATCCTACTGTGGCAGGGGGGGTGGACTAGATGACCTTTCCAGGTCCCTTCCAACTCCTAATATTCTGTGATTCTGTGAAATGACTCTGCCGTAACAAAACTGAACAAGTAAATAAATGCATTGCTGCATCCAGCCCTCGACAGCATTTTGCACGATGAGCAGGTGCACTCAGGACCACACAGCAGTGCAGAGAACCAGTACCCAGTGCTCAGGCCCTGCGCTGTGCCAGGCCTCCCGAAAGAGTTAAGCCTAGCATTGATCTAAAGGGATACCACACACATCTGTTTAGCACACACTGACTAATTGCAGCGTTGGCAGAGTGTGGCAGGGTGCCAGCCTCTGCGCTCATGCGCAGTACGCTGGGTTATGCATTGATCTGCTTTTCTCGTATGGGCTTTAAATACCCAGATAAGCCTGCAAAGCTGCAAGAAGAGCACATCGATATATTTACCCCACAGGCTTCCCTCTCCTTTCCCGTCATTCTGTTGTGTGTCTACCAGAGGTCTGTTGTGAAACAATCTCTTGAGTCCTGTTGTGTTGTAGCTTTCTCTAACGTTAACTGAATTTCCCCTTGGTAACAGAGACACAGTATCTCAGCAGTGTTCCCACTCTCTTCTCTGAATAGCTTATCATTTGGTAGTGGAGCTATTCAAAATGGCATCTAGTATTTCCATTGTAAGACTTCACTGCTGAATTATTGATGAATTAGAGTGTAATTTTAAAGGAATTGCAATTTAGAAAAACAGCTGGGTAAGAGATAAATAGAAGGTTGGCACATTTGCTCTGTGGTACATTTTGCCTACAACAGTACTACATCCAATTTCAAGTTTAGGACTCTCAGGCGGCATTTAGCTCTAGGAAGAATGTCTAGCAAGGCATAAACAAAAATCTGTTTACTCTCAACAACTTCTATATGAGGCAGGCAGATGTCATAAACTCCACTACACAGGGATAACAGCAACTTTTGAGGCAGAGTCCTATCCAAAGTCTGACTCTAGTCACCAGAGAAGACATTTCAACCATAGTGTCTGTGAAAGCTGACTAAAGTACTATGAAAAAAAGTAGTTGGCTTTTGTTTGTTTGCTTTTTAGCTTCCAAAAAGATGTTGATAAGTTGAAGTCAAAACTTCGAATGAACAGTCATGCATGTATCAACACAGATGGATTCTCTGACCCCCCAAAAATGGAAGATGTCTCAACCAAGCTCAATTTGGCAGTAAGAGAAATCTAGATAAGCAGAAAGTAACTCGTTATATTCTAATGGGAGGTGGTGGTTTAAGACTGTGCTCCAAGCAAGCATAGATCTTAACAGGGAAAATGATTGCCTGTCTTTCTGCTGGAAAGAGAATATTTCTTTACTTTGAAAACTTGTCCATCTACAGAGTAAATCAGTATTTTAAACTCTGCAAGTTTTCACAGGACATGACATCGTCCTTTCTGCCCACTGCTACTAATTGCTCCCGAAATTCAGATCAAACAATATCCATAAATATTTGCAGAACAATAAATGAAGCTGTCATGTTTGAGAGCAGCTGTCTTGATATGAAAATTTGTCCTGAACAGAATTAATTCTGTTCTAAGCCAAACCAGGACAAACTTATATCTGTATCTTAGGAAGTTTATTAGAGAAAGAAAAGAAAAATAAAACTGGCTTACTTCCTCCAGAAAGCATTCTGGCACCAGATCAGAATTAGAGCAAATTCCCCTTCACTGTGAAGTGGAGTAGGACTTATACAACAGCAAGGAAAGCATTATGAGATGGGGATTATTTCTAAGAGAATCCAGATCTAGATGGAATAGAGGCAGGAAAAAGACTGATTCAATATCATGCTAATGTGAGCATACAATGCTAAAAATTGCAGGTTTAAATTTATCAGCATCTATTTTTGAATTATCAAGTAATAAAGATTATTCTTCTTGATAGTTCTCCCTTAAAAATATGATTGTTTAGGGAATGTGTTATTGTACAATTTTGTATACACGTTTGCTCCTCTCTCATTTTTGATCTCTCATTTTTATCAACTTTTAGGGAGTAATTTTTTAAGTGGTTCTTCTTCCAGATGAACTAGGTTAGAATAAAGAGTTGGACCTTCTTCCATTTCCTAAACCAAGTTCATCAGGGTTTTTTCAAATTGCAATTGAAAAGATTTTGGAAAGGAATCTGTGAACTATGCTTACTTAGGAAAGGGAACCAAATGAGGAGGTGCTATAAAAAAAAAAAAGCTCATAGCATTAATGAAGGTTGGTCCAAATCAATCCTGTAGGCCATTTGGTACATGCACCATACAGTCCCTACTGACATCCTTGTGATGTGCAAATACAATTGTTAGTGTCATCTTTTCCCTGCAGACCTTCAAAAGGACCCTGCTGCAATTGTTTTCTAATAATGGGACAACATCACACCATTGGAGACACACAGTGAGCATTTCTGTACCTCAGCTTCCTCAGTGTGAACTAATTTATCCTGCTGTTTCTTGGCCCACTTAATTCTCACTTGAAAAAACCAACAATTTTAGTTTATTTTTACTTATTTGTTAATACAATTTCAGAATATGACTCTGATAAAAGTAGGAAGAGAATGGTAATTGCAAAGGGAAATATTTAAAATAGAAACATTTCTGGTGGCTTTAGATCTTAAGTTACCATAGCAGCAAATTCAACACACTACCTGTCGACTGGAGAGCAACAGATAAATAAAAGCTGGGAGAGACCATATCAAAACCTAAAGGTTTGTTCAGCAGATTCTCTGCTTGTGCCCATGAAAACCACCAGATATGTGTGCTGGTTTGATTCCTGGTACACCTGACTCGACAGAACTGTGCAGAAGGTCTCCTTGGTCCTCATTTCCTGCGGCAGTATTCAGCAGGTATCCACTGTGAATTAATTTCTGCTCGGTTTATATAATAATAGAGCTCCACAGAAGCCATCCTCTCTGAGGATGGATGTTTGTTTTCAGTTTTCCACAAATGAAAAAGAATGCCTAATCCCAGATGTTATCAACTCATTAAGAATAATCTAATCTTCTGTGAGATCAGTTTGCTCTCTGAATTGAACGCAGACCGCTAATGCTTATCTAATGACAGACAAAGTGACTCGTGTTTACAGGTTTGGGAGGATATCTCATACATATTTTATATTTTACATTCATGCATATACAGAATTGAAAGCTATGTGATAAACTGTATATCCAGGTGATAGTCAGATGTGTCATTGATCTTCTACATACTGACCTATTCTGGTTTAACATTTTGAACCACTCACAATTCAGGTGGAAGGTGAAACACCTAACAAATCACTATCGTATCATCAGAAATTGTCATCTATCAGACTAGCTAATCTAGATTAGCTAACCATGGTCACACGTTGGATGATGCAGCCTGCCTGTAGCCATTAGAATTCATTTTTGATGTTTATAAAGCTAACAGACTAATAGCTAAGGTAATAGCAAAGAGCCATTAATGATGCACAGGTCAAACACAGTTCAGTTTTGCTCCAGAATAAAGCTTTTCCCCTGCTTCAAAAGCCTCCACAGTGATGTGGGGGGATTCTTGCTTGAAGTTTTTTGGATTTAAGAAGTGATTTCCTCTTGGTACTTTGCTGGGTACAAGGGAACAATTCAGGGCATAAATAGACCTACTCAAAGGTTAATAAAGAAAACACTTAAACTGCATGGCAGGGATTTTTCTCTGCTCTAATGTACATGACAACTATCTCTCTATGCAAAATGGAAATCAGGGAAGAGATTACCCAGTTCAGTTCTACAACAATGTTAATGAGATTCAGTCTCAGTGGGGCTCTCTCGGTGTTTGTCAATTATGCCACTTTACCTGTCCTTTTGGCTTTTATTTCTCCAGCGATTCCTCTGTGCAATTTGCCAAATGACAAAGGATGACAGTAATGAAAACTTGCAGGTTTTCATTTGAAAAAATAATCACATAGCAATAGAACATAACTCAGGCTCTGGATACAGAAGAGTGCTTAAGAATATGATTAACTTTAGGCCTGTGCAGCAGTCCTACAAAGAAACTGAAGCAAATGCTCTAAGTACTTTCTTGAGTAGGTTTTGCAGAAGTTTTAGTCTGCACAATATTTTTCCATATCAGGTAAAATGCAGGAAATACTATTTCTTTTTCATGAAACTTTATCTTTTTACTACTGAGAGTGCTTATGGAAGTTCAATTCTCATCACTTTAGAGATCATATTTCTACATCAGCTGAGACAGTCCCTGTCTCGAAGACATTATGATGTTAAATGGGCAAGGAAGACAAATGCAAAAGAACAGAGGGCAATAAAACAGTAACGGTAAGTAACCACCAAAAGAAAGAGAACTGGGAGAATGTAAACCAAAGGCATATAATATGCTTTCAGCTGAAAGAAGAGAGTGGAGCTGAAGGATGCTAATGGTGGGAAGGGAAGGCTAATCTGCTCTCATGCATTCCCATTTGATTTCAGATAAAGTCTACTCTGGGGAGTTCAGACTTAAATTCTGGCTCCTAATTTTTGCTAGAGTGGGAAGTTAGATGTCCTGTCTTTAATACTGACCCATGCACTTGAATTTGAAAATGTCCATTCCAACACAGTGCTGTGCAATTACTTAGAAGAAACAGTGGAAGTGTGCAGCAAGCATTTAGCTTTCCTTGACAAATTCAGTTTCAGTCATTCTCAGGTAAAGTATAATTTATGCAATTTTTCTTGCGTGGAAATTAGTGACTGAAATATTTAACTAAATTAAATTGTACATGAAGATACCAAAACTCATAAAAGATGCACTTAAAAACTCCTGAGTAAACCTAAGATCTACCAGAACAGTAAGAAAAAAAAACCCAGAAACCAAAACCAACACACCAACAAAGAAACACCCATCTCACATATAGAGGTCAAGCAATCACCCAAGTATGAATTCGTGCAGTCATCTGAGGGCATTGATGACTGCCTGGGAGCACTTTTGAAAAGATACAATTGGTAACTAGTCCTAAATCTCAGTTTGTGCAATGGTTGGAAATTTGCATAATTAAGAACAGCCACCATAATGCCCAAAAGGCTGTCAGTTTAGAAAAAAATCTCACTCCAATCTGCTCAAGTTTGTGTGCTAAGAAGAAGTGTCATAAGGGTTGGCAGGATGGTCTGAGAGTTTAAAGAGGAAGCTTGCTTGTGAACTTGGATATGCCTGATTCATTTGAGACCTTTGACCTGCACTTCAAATACTACTGACTCCCATTTCTTATCTGCAAATAATGTGGCCTTTTTCATTAAGCACTTCCTGATTTTTGACTGAAAGGACCTACAGAACTGTAAACTATTACTATGCAAACTGTTGTAGAGAATGACTCTGTGACAGCTGTAGCTGTACTTTCTGCACTTCAGGAAACATATCACCACATTACCATTTCCAAAGGAATTCCCTCCTTATCTTAAAACATACTTTCATTGTATTAAATTACCATGAAGAAGCCTCCAGTGGCAAGTTCCCACACTTTTATTTGTTCTTTCTTCAAGCAATGCAAAGTTATTAAAGTGTCTGTTTAAACAATGACCAAATCAAAACTGATTAAGGAAATCAGGATTGAGACAGGAAACTGGCATTTTCCTGTGCATGTGGAAGGGAAAGGGATTGACCTTCCTTAGAGATTATCTTTGTTATCATGCAGTAAAATGAATCTGGTAGATTTTGATTACTCTCAGCTAAGAAATACACCTCTCACCACCACACAATATGCATTCCAGATGTCATTTTACATGTCAAGTGTATTTAGGTAGGTTTTAAAATAGCAAAAATGATTAATGCAAAAAACAAGTTTATCAAAGAAACAATACACATGGGTTTATTCCTAAGATCTTTAGGAGCATCTTTAGATAGATTGATTTAAAAAAAAAAAAAAAAAAAAGGCATTTGAAATAAGTATATCCTTGACAATATTTTTATTTTGTTCCAGTTCAGCAGTTCTCTCTGAAAACTCATGCACCTCAGCCACAGCCTCCTGAAGTTAATGTCTTTGACTAAACCACATCCAATAGCCAGTCCCTAATACCTGTCAAAGTCCACTTTCAGAAATTTATTTGCAATATACAATCATTACTTCATTCCCTAACTCTCACTTCAATATAGAGGTCCTGCTAAGCAGTAACAAACGATAACTATTTTGTGGCACATAAAATGCTCCCCATGGATAATCCCACTCTCTTTCTAGTCCGACCAAATATTCTGTAAATCATGCAGAAATGCCTTGAATTCAATCTTTGATCTTGATACACTTGGATTCAAAAAAAAAAAAAAGATAAGCAAACTACACACCACCATGAAGTTTTTTAAGACATTCAACACTGCAGTTATCAAACAGCAATATTTCTTAAGAAACAGGAGATCTCTACAGAAGATTTTTTTTTTTATATAAACAGAGTTTATTTCAGCTTCTGGTTAACAGGTAATTTCAAACAGAAAAAATACTCTCTGTCCTTCTGTTTCACAAGGAAAGGTAGCAAGTTCATTTCAGTCATAAAATTCACAGAAGATTCAACTGAACATCTTCAACCAACTCTGCATGTTTACCTCCACACCACACAGAGAAAAGCCCTGTTAACAGGTTGTTTGAAAGAAAATGGACATTTTCCCTAAGCCAATGCTTTCTGAAGTTTGTGTGAATCAGCTAGCCAAGTGAGCTATTACTGGAAAATTCTACAACTTTGCTTAATTTGCTTACTTCCATAGAGCTGAAATGGTCTAAATGCTCCCTTAATCCATTGCTTGAATCCAGATCATAACTGTCACCTGCTCTTTACTTCCCTCCGCTGACTGTTAGTCACTTCCATCACCTTGTGAAGACTCTCTTCACTTGCAAGAAAGAAAAATGGACACTTTTTCTCAGGAGAATGGAAGTGAATGGGGTCTTTGAATAGTCTTGGACTATGCACCAAGACACAGATCCATTTCCTCAGGTTGGGGTGGCAACCAGAATTAACGTTTCGGGGATATCTAGTTAGTCTGAGTCTTGCTGCTGATTAGCAGAATACATTTTTTTTCTACCATGCTCTTCCCATTGTATGCCATTTTCTCTCAGATCCTGTCTTTCATCTTTCCATCTTTAGACACCAGGTGGCTCTTAATTTTTCAGGCATCTTTCCATCAATGACCTTCAGACCAACCTTCATACAGGGCACCAGTTACAATCTTAAAGTATAAAACATAGCTTTACTTCAACATTTACTAGACAGACATAAAAATGTGAATAATAAACACTCCTGTAAAAACATTTTCTTCTGCTCTCCCTGTGAACACTGTCATCCCTTAACTGTGTAACATTCCACCATAGTCTTAACTCCTCAGTGTCAGGACCTTTCATTTTATTTGCCTGTAGTGTGCCACAAATGCCTATGGCTCCATATAAAATCTAGAAAGTAATGAAAATACAACATTCTTCTTTTTTTCTTAACAGCTTCTCATCTCCCTCTCACCTATTAATGCTAAATCAACCTGGAAGTTTATCACAAGCAGACTGACCTTTGCCTTAGGTTTTGTCCTAAAAATAGGCATGTAGTGTTACAGAACAAATCAAAACCATCGCCCTGCCTTCTGCTTCTTTCTGACATGGCAATCGCTCAGATGTCTCACTCTGCTATTTCAAGTGGCTAACTGCATTATCTAAAGTAAGCCTTGATTGTCAAAGCTTAAGCCCATATTCTCCCCTGTTTTATCTGAAGGTAATGCAATTTCAGATAACCAATTATTTCATCTGATGAGAAACAAGAATGACAATGCTCTGTCTAATGCACTGAAAGGATCTGAGCACTAATGTCTTAATACACTGTAATGAACGTAAAGAGAATATCTTTTCATCTTGTGAAAGGGGAAATTTTTGATTGCAAAAATACATCTGTGAGAGCAACAGTACACAGCATTGTATATTCAGTCCAGCCTGATGATGCTTAAGGAGCACACAGTACAGATGATACAACACAGCAAAGCACTTTTATCATATGCTTTTGTTCCTGGATTTTAAGTAAGATGTTCAAGGAAAGGGCAAGGGCAATATTTTGAAGTTACATAATGCTGTCAACCCTTAACAGTTAAAAAGATTCAAGCTCCCTTCCATAATGGTATTTTACAATTAGGAGTTGCATAGATGCATTTTCCTAAAGAATTTCAGTGTTTATTCCTCTGTTTAGTACTGTGGGTCTCTTCAGTTTGGAGAAGAGGAGACTAAGGGGTGACCTCATTTATGCTTTTAAATATATGAAGGTGCGTGTCAGGAGGATGGGGTTAGGCTCTTCTCAGTAAAGCCCAGTGACAAGACAAGGGGCAACACCTGTTAGCTGAAGCATAGGAGGTTCCATGTGAATACAAGAAAAAAAATTTTCCCAGTTCAGGTGCCAGAGCACTGGGACAGACTGCCCAGAGAGGCTGGGGAGTCTCCTTCTATGGAGGTATTCAAAACCCGTCTGGATGCACTTCTGTGTGACCTGGTCTAGGGAATCCTTCTGTGGCAGGGGAGTAGGACTAGACGATCTTTCCAGGTCCCTTCCAACTCCTAACATTCTGATTTCATGATTCTGTGTGAATTATAAAATCCTACTGGCTCTCTCTTTAGGCAAGCTACACACCCAGTGACTTTAATGGATTAGAAATAAAAAAGATCAATATCCATACATCCTTGATTTTTGCTTTTGTTGCTTAAAGCCAATTGTTAGGAAGTTAAAGAAAACTACCAGTACACTCCTTAAAGCTACTGTTGGAATGCAACTCAGGTTTTGATTCTGCCCAAAACGTTTCCATACCCTTCTCCTCTTCTAAGTGCTCCTCACAGTTTCGAAGTGCTATATATTTATATCCCAGCTATGGTGACAGGTTTCAGGATAAGAGAGGCAAGAGAGGGACAAAGCAGAATTCAGAAATAACTGGTAGGAACCTGCATGTGGCTGGCCAGGGAAACTCTTAAGAGAAAGGTACTGCCAGGCCCACAGAAATAAGAGAGAAACAGCCTTTCTTATTTTTCAAGTATTCAGTTTCAAGAACTGGCCTGGCAAGAGAGATCAAACTGTGGCTCAAACACAATTAAAATTCTGAATATATTTCTAAAAGCCTACCTGGACAAGAGTCCTTCTCCTTGACAACACAGTCCTATTTATAATAGCTATATTTGTCTATACATTTTTAAGGCTTTTATTCCCAAGGGAATGATGAACTACAAGTAGCCACCTGCAACAATGCTATGATTGCAAAATGAGATGTAGCTTGGATGTGTTCTAAAGCATCTTCCACCCTGCCACCAGCTTGTTGGACATATTATGTTATTGAGAGAATAAAGTGTTTACCATGTCAGCAGGGTAATTATATCCAGAAAAAAACCCACAGAAACATTCATAATGTCTCTCCCCAAAACTGAGATATGTGCTAAAATAGGTTTCTCTTGCAAAGCTCACAGCAACCTATCCTTTCTTCCCTATCTTCTGAAGGTGTCACTCATCTCTATCTTATCACTATGAACACAATGCTGCCCAGCACTGCCAACTTCTTATCCTGGAAGAACATTTGAGTGATTAGAGGTTTCTCTTTTGTTTATGTATTCTTCTGACAGCTCCCTTACTCTTTATAAGAGACACATATTTTTTCCACTACAAAGTTTGTCTAAGGCTTCCAGTAACAACTTCTACAGATACCAAAAAGACTCCTGATGGTTTATAAGCCTTGTGTTAAGGCCTTAGGTGAACTTCTGGAGCCCTGAAACTGAAGTAGAGGCAACAAAAATCATAACCTCAACTTAAGTGTTAAAATATGATTCTTGGAGGTATCTAATGAGTAAATTATGGCTTTAACATACAATAACATTTCCTGTGGACTGAATAGGACCAAATGACCATAAGATTATTACAGTGGATTGTAAAGGCCAAGTACCTCCAACTTGTACTGTAAGTTTTTGATCTAAAAGGAAAGGAATCTCTTTATAAATATTTGATTGAGCATTTCTAATTCTCTTCTACTAATTAAATTACTCTAAAATTCCTGTTTATTTTGACTTCCACAAATTCTTACAGAAGAATCACAGCAATCTGCCAGTGAAACCTAGGCTCAGAGTAAAGATCAATTACTGATGGAATGAGATTGTAATGATTGTTGTATCAAATAACTAAGGAATTTACAATAACTCCATGCTTTCACAGGCTTTATTTAAAAAGTAATCTCCTGTAAGTAGGTCACTATCTCGACTTAGGAAATCATTTAATTCACAGAGTTCAACAATGCAGAGCCTGCTAAGAACAAGAAACTGACTTTACTCCCACTGATGTTAAACATAATACTCTCAATCAGTGAATATCAATCAGAATTTTGTCTGTAGCTTTATAGCAATTCTTTTTTTTTTAAACTGAATCCAAGTTAGTAAGTGCAGCTGCTTCTAAGATGCATATAATCAACATATTTCACATGTAACATAATACAGCATTTCAGCCGTGAATTATGAATGGCACAGAAAGCAAAGTAAATAGTAAAAATGTTAGATCTTATCACTTGTGATAACAGAATCACAGAATGTTAGGACTTGGAAGGGACCTCGAAAGACCATCTAGTCCAACCCCCCTGCCACAGCAGGATTCCATTTAGACATGCACATTCAAATGTCCCCCAAAATGTCAAAATGAGATAACCCCAACATTTTCTAAATTGAAACCTCTATTCTACGAATTCATTACTTCTTTAGTTTACACTAATCCAGGAATTTCAGTCAAGTTCAAGTTAAGAATTTAGCATTAGCACTTGGTATTTTACTGCTGCTAACAGAGGTATGAGATGACAGTTACTAAAATACCAGACCAGTCACAGAGTATTCTATTCCACTGACAGATAAGGGAAATGAGCATATCAGTCAATGTATGGGCAACTACACACCCTCAAAGTGGAATGACAGGAAGCATATCTGGTTTTTAATAGCATGTATATCTACCTGCCAAGAACACTGTATCACGTACCATGCTTCTTTCCAGGTAAGATGTTGAATATTTTAACAGACTGGTGGAAACTCATCAGGGCCCAAGTAGACATTGCTATCACTCACTTCACAAGTACAAGGCAAAGTCTCCCACTGAGTTCTGAAAGTAGGTCTTGGGAGGCATTCGCCCTCACAAGTATTTCTGGAGGGTGCCTGGTGTCCTAGATCTGCCTTTGTTCTGGCTTTGCTCTGTGCCACCTAGTACCTGCTGTGTTTGACCATTAGTACACCTGCCATAGGCTGCTCCCTTTGCTCCAAGGTATCTTGCTTCATAGCTCCCTTCAAATTCAAAAAGACAATAACAACATCAAAGAACTTCATGAAACATTGATTATTGATCAGTTAGTTTACACTGACATCAGCCCAAAGCAGTGGAAAACCAGCAGCTATCATATTTAAATGAGTACTGTTTAGAACACCCTTTCAGTTCCCACAAAAACTGCAGTGAGGAAGTTTTGAAACCAGCAAACTCCCTAGGAAAAAAGTCTGGTTTTCTGTAGGCAACTGATTTAGTTTCACACTGATTTAGTTTGAACACACTATGTTTACTAGGTTCATATTTTTGGAAAAAAAGAAAAGAAAATCAGCTTCTGATCACCAGTGTTAGGGTATCCTTGAATATACCTTTTCTTCTATTTCTATAATTAGCATGCTCCTCCATTTTCACACTACAGAAAAAAAACCCCAAAGCACAGCATATTTCAGTCCTCTATTGCCATTACCTTTCAAAAATATTCAAAAGTGGTCTCAAAATGAGCAAGGCAGCTCCTTCAGCTCTCCTAAGTGCATACCATCAGGTCCCATGGACTTGTGTATGTCTGTTTTATTTACATGCTACATGTTTACATCTCCTACCAAGGGCAAGTCTTCGTCACTCCAGACTTTCCCACCAGTCTCAGGGCCTTGGAATTCCTGAAGGATGCTCTTACCCTTAAAGACTGAGGCAAAAAAGGCATTAAGTACCTTGGTCTTTTCCTATGCTTTATAGCCCTGTTCTTCAGATGGGTACTTGGTCATGCTGATTTCCCAGGAAAGGCATAAAAGCTTCCCCTGTAATGCTGTCCTGTAGGTACTTCCTTATTGGATGCATGGACTTGATGTGGGCCCTCTTCAATGTTGTGTATTAAGAGCTCTCTCCTGTCTGCAACGACAGTTGCTTAGAAACTCATTCCACCTCTTCCTCACTTGATTGTGGGTCATCATTCCCTTCCCTTGTCCCTCCTAGTTTAAAGTTCTCACCCAGCTGGCCAGCCTGCTGGCCAGGATGCTTTTGACCCACTCTCATCTCTCCTTAGCAGTCCTTGATAGTTGAAAGCAGCTGTGCAACCAGTTGTTCACGTGCAGAATCCACCCACTGCTTCTCAAGCAGCATTGAGGATAATCTCAGTAAAAACATTTTCTAATACAAAGATGCCAATTGATTCTAATTTGAATCAACCTTTCAAAGAAAAGAAGTCAGGTCTGAGTCATATTCCACTGAGTTAAAAATCAAGATACGGAAGTTGGAGCAATCTAAAGCTGGTAGCAACGCTAGCAATGTGCCCTAACATCCAGCGGAGAGAATGGTCCTTGCCTGACAACTTTCTCCAGCAAAGTTTCATACCAGGATCCAAGAGCTAGAAAGCCAGAGATTTTGTGTTTAAAGTGTTCATTGGAATGGATGCACACAATAGTAAGAAATCTAACCTCTGAACCAGCATCAAGTATTGCATTAATTTACAAAAGGACAAATAGCTCTTTCCTGTTGTACTAGTTTAATTTTATTACATTAAATGGTCAGAATTCTGCTCTGCCTTACAACCTCAGCACTAAAGTCCCAGACAAAACTCTAGCATCAGTGTAAAAACTACCACTGGTGTCTTACAGAAGGTAAAATGGCAGGCATGAACCATCTGAATGTAACCAGGATGTGTTCTACCATCATGGGGTGGGTGCTTCTAGCTGAGAGAAAAATACAGAAACAGTAAAAGAAAAAAGCATTTTCAGTAAGCAGAGTAAGGAACACAAGCAAGTGCCAGTGCAACTGCAGTTGTGAACTGAATAAAGATAATGAACACATGGAGAGTCCGGATAATGACTCAAAAGAGGAGATTCTTGCAGCTCAGAAGGCTAACCGTGTCCTGGGATGCATCAGGAGAGGCATGACCAGCAGGTCTAAGGAGGTGATTCTGCCTCTCTATTCTGCCATTGTAAGGCCCCATCTGGAGTACTGTGTACAGTTCTGGGCTCCTCAACATAAAAAAGATGTGGACCTCTTGGAGAGGGTCCAGAGGAGGGCCACAAAGATGATCAAAGGACTGGAGCACCTCCCCTACGAGGACAGGCTGAAGAAATTGGGGTTGTTCAGCCTGGAGAAGAGAAGGCTTAGAGGGGACCTTATAGCGGCCTTTCAGTACCTGAAAGGGGATTATAGGGCAGAAGGAGAGAGACTTTTCTCCTGGTCTGACTGCAACAGGACATGGGGGAATGGCTACGAGCTGAAGGAGGAGAAATTTAGTCTGGAGATTAGAAGGGGGTTCTTTACCCAAAGGGTGGTGAGGCACTGGAACAGGTTGCCCAGAGAGGTTGTGGAGGCCCCATCCCTGGCAGTGTTTAAGGACACGCTGGATGTGGCCCTGGATGACCTGGTCTAGTGCATGTGGCGTTCCTGCCCATGGCAGGGGGGTTGGAACTAGATGATCTTTAAGGTCCCTTCCAACCTCAGCCATTCTATAATTCTATGATTCTATGATTAATTAGACTGGAATAGCACTCTCTTTCCCAACAAAAATGTGAACCTGAGGCAACAGGTTCCTTCCCTCCTTCCCTCTTCTTCCACCTCTAGAGCACACAGAAGGTCCCTGGCCACACTGCAGCATCATGAGTGAGCAAGCAGTCTGTGGGTTTATGCCCTTCAGTGGCCATAAAGCTACTGCAGCTCTCTATCTATCAGAAGGACCCAGACAGAACAGACAGGCTTAGACTCACTCATCAGCAGGGTGTTGCCATGGCAATCAGCTGTTGCCAGGTAGCCTGCAACTAAGAGAAGACTGAGAATTAGCAAGGCCTAAAAATAAAGATGTCGGGGTTTTTTTCCTAGATGTTCGTGTGTAACAGGCAAAATAATAATAGAACTCCCTCAAGATCTCAGCAGTGGCAGGCTGTTTATATTCTGCAGGCTTTGATCACCTCTTAAAATTAGCACATTTTTCTGAGCAACAAAAACAACCAAAACATGACAGTAGGAAGATTTTCCAAATCAGTGAAAACATGAGACTGAAAAGCAGGAAAGGAGATAAACTGTTCTGCATATTCAAAGAAACTGGCAGATAAAAGACTAAAAGCCTCCTAAATCTCTACATCAGCAGAGTCAGAAGTCATGGTAACTCTGCTGGTTTACATCATATGTGTAGGAACTGTTCTGTAGTTAAGGGCTGACAAAAAATGGATTTGCTTTACATCCCTAAACATCCCCTATGCATACAGACTCTATAGATAAAATAACTTAGAATATTGTGCAACTAAACACATCAAGGGTTTTGGCATTCTCAGACTGAACACATGATGGGAATGAAAGATATGCCATGTCTCACTGCAACAGGGTTTATGAAAGCAAAGGTTGCAAAGGCTCATCACTAAGGAAGGAAAGGTTGTTGAAGCAAAAAATTCTTCAAAAGAAGTTAATAAAAGTTGCAACTAAGAAAACAGAAGGTGGCCTTCACTGCTTCTTCCTGCTCACTACATGGACGGGTAACAAAAAGAAAAAGAAAAAAAAAACAAAACCAACAAAAACCAAAACCCAACCACAACTCAGTCCAAGGTCACATGGAAAGACAGATCTGCAGCAACTGTCTTCCCAGGAGCAAGTATTTTAGAGGAGAAAAAGCTGTAAGAGCCTCTGTAAACTAAAATAGCAAACTCAAGTCTGATCCTAACCAGTAGTGTTTTACTGTTACTGACTCCAAGATCTGCAGGGGCTTGTGCTACTGGATTCCCCAGAAACATTGCCTGGAGGTTGCAAGGGACAAGCCCATGGCAGAAATACAGCAGGGTTGAGCCAGAGTGCTTATCCAGCTGACTCCTTTCACAGGGAAAGCTAGACAAAGAAAGAAATACCGAGTATGAGTCCATTTCAACTTAAAATATAAACTAACCCTTTGGGTGATCTAAAAAAGTAATTTTACTTTTTGTTTGGCTTTTTCCAAGTAAGGGAAATCTGAAAAACATGAATTCTTTCTAGGCGGGAACATTTTTTTTCTTCTTTTTTGAAAATTGAAAACAAAATGTAATGATATCAACTAAAAGGAACTATGAAATGGAAAGTAATTTGAGATTAAAATAATGTAAAGTTTCAATGCTTAAGAAGATAAAATTAAAATATGCAGTGGTTTCTGAACATTGTTGCTTCAAATTAATAACTTGACAACAAAAAAAGGAATTCCTTGAACATTATGATGTTGCAAAATCTATATGTTTCAGTAGCAGTAAAACCTGATCAAAATATTCAGAACATTCAGTCCTATTCTACCTCAAGCATCCTGCCCTAAATTCTATGCTGTACATGACCCAGTGTTTAGAAAAACACAGCACATCAGTTGCACCATGATGAAATTGATTCTGTTATTTTCCCTCCTTTTTCTCCCCATATCTCAAGAAACAATATAACTTCTTGATTGTGTATTAGGAATCAGTGGCAAAATGTCACAATAAACCCTTAATAGTGTTATGGTATATTTAAGAAACTGGAATAACATCTTTGTGTACAGGAACCTTTGCAACAGTGACATAAAGAAGCAGTGGATTTACTGAGAATATTCTAAAAATATATTTTGAGACATTTTACAAAGGCACTGAATACAAAATGGCCAAATTTGAGTGGAAAATTACTTCCAAAAATGAACAAGAATAATACAAAGAAAGCTAAGACAATGAGAGCTGGATTTTTTTACTAGTGACTGTTTGTTTTCAGAAAGGACTTAAAATTAGAATGTCTCTTCTATTTAGAAGAATCATTCTTATCCTCTTCCCTTTGTTCTGGCATCCATTATTGAATTTTATACATTTTGACTTGCTGAGTATCAGATAAGGTTAATTTATACAAACATAGCCATACATCACAGAACACATACTGTAACTGTAGCTTTACCCTGTGGATTTCAGCCTCGAATTTGATTTTTGTCTGGATGGGCTTCAGCTCCCATTAAAAAAACCCACAAAACCAAAACCAAAGCAATTGCAAATGGTGATAACCTTTAAGGAAGCCACAAACTCAAATACTGATAAAAAAATCTTACTTGATTTTTCTCTCTTGTTGCACCCATCCCCTCAGGAAACATAAATAGGTAGCCAGGGATGTTTTCCAGCAGTACAATATTTTAAGTACAAAAGAGCTTTCTTGAATTCTCTGAGTTTCTTAGTTTTGCTTCTAAAATATACTTAGGGATTCTTTAGCCTGAGCCAAACTCTTGCATATATGGAGGTGCTGGTTAGCTGCTCCCCTGAAGAGGAGCACAAAGTGGTATGACTTTATAAAGACATTTTGTTCTCTGTGTCACACATGATACTTCATTTGTCTCCACAAAGCTTAACTGGTTAGGGAGAATTGCTTCCCCACTGAGTCTCCCACGGCAAATCCCTCAGCAACACCCAAAAAGGAAGTCCTGAACTCTGCCTTAGGTCTATGGAGCAAAGCCCAGCAATGGCTACTAGATATGCTGGAGCAGTTTCCCCACTTGGTATCAGAGAGGTAGTTGGGAGAGTTTAGGGGAGGAGGGAAGGGTGTGAAGGCAGAAAGGAGAGGTGAGCTTTTATTTCTAGTTTTAACATGTACTGTACTAAGGGCAAATAATGGAAAAGCCATTAAGTGGTCTCTTTATGTCTTTCTTATTTTATTTCTGCTGCATTTCTCTTACCCATGGTAAGTCTTTCTGTTGGTACCTTTTAAAGCCTAAAAAAACCCAAAACTAAACAAAACATGAAACTAAACAAACCAAAAAGCCCCACCTCCACAACAGCAGAAAACTTTTCTTTTGCATAAAAATAATTTTATCAAAATGGCAAAGTTTTGCAGACATACTGACATCAACTAAATTTTTGACAGAAAATTGTCAATGCTTTCCACTTCAGTTGTTGAACACAGCAATTGATCTGCTCCGTCTCATATTAAACTATTAATTCTAATTGTTTATGTAAAAACAATATATATTATACTTAGTGGGAGAGTACAATATAAAGTGGAGATTAAATTAATCAAAATGTGTTGATACCATTAAAATGATTGCTGCATTTTTAATCTTCATTCCAAAAATGTTGACTATTCCAACCTGAAATTAATTTCTACCCAAAATCTGGAATTTCTCATGAAAGAGAAAACTTGTTATTATAGACACAAAGAACTGCCACACATTCACATGATCTTCTGGGAGCCCAGGAGTATTAGCTAAGCTGAATATACTAAAGAAAAGTGATTATTGCTTTACCTCCAGAATATTGTCATTATAATATCATTTAAATTCAGACAATTCTGTATACACCCTTCCTCTAGCCTCAAGAAGTATTTTATACTTAACTGTTTTTTAGTTTTCTGTTGGTTTTTGTTTGTTTCAGTTTTGTTTTGGGTTTTGTTGTTTGGGTTTTTTGTACTTACATTAGATTTTATGGTTAAAACAACAGCTACCCCAGGAAACATTTTAAAACCTGCCATTGATATTAACCTACTTCACTGCAAGATAGAAATAAAAGCTTTATGTTCAGATAACAAATGAAAGGAGCAGAGGAAAGCATCTAGCTGGAATCCCACACCAGGAAGCAAGCAAAACACAACAAACATCTCACTATTAATCCTAAATTTAGCTATTGCACACTGGAGGAAGAACTGCTGATGAGACCTGTAGTCAAAGCAGAACACAGATCGCCCTCTCATGCAGCACTAGAATAGGATGCACTGATCTCCTCTCCTAAATTCTACTGGACCATTGCTCAGCTTGAGAAAACTTCACCTTAAATGCACTATGAAAGTATTACATCATTTGAGGAAGTATTTTTTTTTGTTCTAAATGTGTTGGAATTAAGTCTTGCATCACTTTCTTCATTTGGCATAATTAAGTAACATGGCCATCTCTTATACCCTTAGTTAGGAAGGAAGAAACACTTCATCATCTGAAGGACAAATCTCTTTAATATGTCATCATTTATCTATAAAGCAAAGCATCAATTTAAAATAAAACAAGTATTCTTATTCTTAAGTACTTCCCCAGGAGGCCATATTTATCCTTCCAGTAGACTCTTCTGTGGTTTTGCTCAGTTGTAACAAATTCAGTAAGTTACAGGATACTATTCCTGTCCTCTGACTGGGTAAGAATTGCAGAATTTCTGTTCCAAAAGTGCCCATCTAAAATAGCTTTTATGTGAATACATATACATTTTTGTATGAAAAAACTTTTTGCCAGTTAAACTCTAATTAAACCTAAAACATACAGTAAAGCCCTCCCTAGAATCGTTGAACTGCAGCTAATTGCCACTGCAACTTGTAATTGACTCAAATATACTTGAAAGATTCACAGATCTCTTTATGATTTCTCCTCTGTGGGGCAACCTATAAAATAATTCTATCGACATAAACACTAGATGTAGAACATTGTTAATTGCTCTAGGTGCTACTTTACATTTCTTTTCTTATTTCTATCAAAGAGGAAGAAATGTGTCTGTCAAAGTCAGACAGGCTGATTTTTGGCTTCTATATTAATTTATAAGTTTCCACTGAAGTGTCAGATCTGGAAGTTTATGGCACCTGTAAAACTAGACCAAAACAATGGTCTTGTATAAGTTACACTTAGAGTCAAAACTATGCTGCAGAATATTACTGGTGATGATGTGCAACTATGAAAGAATCAGGCTTGTCTTTCTTCACCAAGTCTGAAAGGCTGACAGCAAAAATATCTGTAATCTAAATATATTTGATCTGAAGTTATATAGAGAGAAACATGACAACCTATCACATCTTTTTTTCTTCTTAAACAAAGTCACATTTCTGAAAAGAACTGCAATTTAAGGAGTCTTTCAAGTTTTGAGGTCTGAGTCAGTTATGAAAGCAAAAAGTGGGCATAACGAACATGCAAAGCACCGGCAGGTATCTTTAGATTCAAGTCAATCATTTTATATGCCCCTTGGAAGGGTGGCTTTCCCTCAGAGACACACAGGAGAACAGAGCACAACTTTGTCCTTCAGGAGCAATCATCACTTCCCACCTCCTGGGAAGCTCTCAAAAATGGGCTAGGAATCAGCCTGTTGATCCATTGCGGTAGTTCTGCACCATTTACCTTCTGAGAATTACGTGTAAGAGAGGCCAGGAGATCCACCAGCCTCCAGCCAGCCTCATTCCCGTCTCTCCACCCTACTGCTTCAACCTTCTTTCTCCACAACACCCGCAGTGGTCCACCATTTTATTTTTTCTCCAAATGATTCAGGGTCCTACTACATAGAGATGAGTGCATTTTGAAACCCAGATAACACCATTTTGAAAGGCTAAGATCACTCAGAGATCTGTATTTTCTGCTGTTGATTGTTTTTAATTATTCTAGACTATCTCATTGAAACAGGCTTATCACCTTAAACCAACAAACTGTTTTATTCATACGGAATACTGGGAAGGCTGGCATGAAAATAACAGATTTACATATTGAAAGTGTTTGAAATTCTGATTTCTTTGTTTTTTCATCAGCTTATGAAGATCACATATCTCCCACACCTTGTCTATACACTGATTTACACTAACCCATACCTATTTTACTGAAAATCAACCCAAGATTTTATGTAATTGTCATCAATGCTGAAACTTCTTACTTGTTGGGAAGAAAAGAAAAGCTTTAATCAGCTTTAGTTATGACTTTAAGTGAGGAATAAACCAACATGAAATGATAAATTAAACACTGTCTCCCAAGCACAGAATCAAAGACTAAAAAAAAAAGGAAAAAAAAAAGAAAAGAAAGGTAGCATGACACATCCTTTTACTTTAACTAATCAGAGGCACAAAGGAAAAAACAAAGATGTTGATCAGCATCCAAAGAACATGAGGTTCTTGAATATGGATATTTCTGATTCTTTTGAAAGGTCTGACATGGCACAAATCTCTAAAGAAAATTTGAATGTGACAAGCAAAATAGAGTAAAATTAAACCTAAAAATTATCTCCTTTCTTGATAATGGAATCTGAAAATATGCATAATATTTAAAATAAAACTTCTACAATTCCAATCCATTTTTGGGATGAGGACATTTATGCAGAGATGCAAGCTCTAAACCTCTCCCATATTGAGCTTTACCTAAAAGGAGGAACAGTGCACAATCCAACATACCACATCTCCCCCCGCCCCCACATTCCTGCCAATGAAAGGGAACAAATGCCTCCTGAGGCAGGAGAACTAATAAAATCAGGGTCCTAACATATTTACAGCAGATGTCGTCTGCCTCCTCCACTTCCATGACAAGAAGCTCAATTCCCCCCATGCATTTCCCCAGATACCAGCAATACCAGCTACCCGCAAAAGACCACCTGGGTGCTACCCATATCTCTCCATGCTATTCTCAATGTTCCTTTAGCCCATCTGCTAGCAGCAAAATGCCTGATTTACTCCAAACCTCACTGACTTTTCTGGTTTGGGCAAGGTATAGCTGGAGCCACACATGATGTTTGCTGATGCATGTGCTGGTTGCTTGTCCTGTACACTTGTGCTGATGGCCCAACTGGCTGTTGCCAAACTCAATGGATAACCGCTGTTTCCTCTGCCATTCTCTCAATGGGACCATTGACAGGGATTGTCTCATTTAATCAGCCACTCTTTCTGACAATTGTTTTAGGAACTTAACACCTTTGAAATCTCTGTCTACATGCTAAGTTTGATTAAAATTTGCCAACAAACTCAAAACTTATTAGCAGAAGACTGACAGAAAGTGTTATAACTTAATGTTTTTTTCTAGAAGAACCTATGTAGAAAACAGTTCAAAAAGTTGTCATTCATCGTGTTATTCTTTCACCACAAAATACAACTCAGATTCAGTATAAATTTTCTTGCTATATTATATATTTTTTTACCAAATCAGCTAGTTTCATGCAGAGTTACAAGAACTGAAAGGTGTTTTGCACGAAGTATACAACATGTCACTCACACAAGTGGAATTATAGTTTCTATTTCCCCATTCAGTCTCCCTCCAGGTTTCTTCCTCCTTTACCAAAAATCTTGTATTTGCTTTTTTTCAGTACTGGAAAACACAATGTGTAGCCCTGCAGTGGTCCTTCTAAGAGGATGTGAATTTCACCTTCTTTCTAGAACAAAACTAACTAAGAAGGTGTACATAAGTCAGGACGAATTGCCTGAATGATATTTCATTTCAGTCATTAAGGCAGCTCATGAAAGTGTGGCTGAGTGAAAGCTTTTAAAATTACTGAAATGCTCCTGCAACTTCTTTGATGGGAGTTTTCTATCCTAAATGTGATTAAGCATTTTGCTTCCATTAGTTGTTAGCTTTAAATGCTTTGATTAATCATTAAGCATAAATCAATACATATACAATCAAGAATGTTCATTTTCTGCAAAACTTTCTGTTGGATTTAGTTGAAAATCAACACAATGCTCCCTCTTCCAAAGAGCTGACTCTTATTTCAACAGATTGGACACACAGCATTATCCCTGTTGATTTAATATATTGCACCTCGGAGTCCTGAATGAAGTAACACAAGAAGATCATAACATTTCATGTCCTTCCTAGAAAAACAATCCACAACCTCATTCTTAAATTTCTCTTGTATATGCAACAAATGCAAAAGAGATGAACTGCAACAGATGAAAATACTCTCTTAATTTCATTACAGCAGAGATTTTTTTGGTGTGGCAAATACCTCATTTAAAATAACTATATGGTTTACGGTTTCTGAAAAATGTGTTATCCTAACAGCACCTACAACAGTATCACATGCTTTCCCTTCTGTTATTTCAGGTAAAAGACTGCTTTCTGACTAGTTCTGTTCTCCATCCTTGTTGGTTCTCCAGCTGTAGCACTAACAAGGCTACAATAACCAGTACTGAAACCAAACACTTGCAAACTATAACCTAGAGGCCACCAATGGTCCCTACAGACTATATGCAGAGAACTTTCTGACTCAAGAATGAAATACTCCTTCTTCAAGAAGCAACACTTTACCTGCAGAAATTTCATAAAATGTCCTTTCTGGCACATACAATTTTAAAGATTTAGTAAATTGTTTGCCTTAAACATGTAAAATACTGGGCTTTTTCTTTTTTACTGATTTTTTTTAAGGTAAGAAGAACTGCAGTGAAAGATGCACCTAGGTACTGGACAGAGAGTGCCTCTGACATGTAGAAAGCAAGAACTAAAACCCCCACCACAGCCAGGACAATAAAGGTTTTAATCCTAGATAGTCTAAAACTCAGCTAAGGACTTAGTGCTTTAATGCCACACTTAGCCACAGCTGTTCCCTTTTAGTGTCTCCTGTTGTAATATAGTCCTATTTTGTATGAATAAACAATAACAGGGACAGAAAAATACAGTCCTCAGTGTTTAAGAGCCTCTTGTGGGACAAGGATAAACAAGTTTCACCTGCTCACTGCAACAAACAGAGATGCACTTTTCCAGCAGTTGAACCATTCCAGATGAAGTCCAACCTGAGATTCCCAGAAGGAAACTGTGAAGAACTTGAACCCATATTTCCTGTGTCCCATATCAGTGCTTCATCCATGAGAACACTGGCTAAGCTAGAAGTGCTTTCAGCCAGCAATCTCATCCAAGATTTCAACATCCCATCAAAAGTGCTACATTCCTACAATAGCTTTCTCTTCAGTGAACTCATTTTTGGATGGAAACATTTAGCTGAAAAATAGTCCTGACCAGCCCTGTTCACAGCTGTTATGCAATCTTTTTTTAAGGGATATGCAGACCTTTGTGAAAAAAAACAGAGTCCAAATAACAAGTATTTATCAGCACTTTGCTAAGTTTAGATTTCCTTTGGTACCCATTTAACACTGGCCATATTTGTTCACAAAATGAGAGTATCAGGAAAGCCTAATATCACTTCAAAGTGATCTTGAGATATTAGCAGCTCAGGGATGCTATCATTGCTCACAAGGAAGCAGATACTGGAGAATATATTCAACCCAGTTTTGTGGAATCTATAGATCTACAGCATCTATTAGATGAGCTCACTTCATCTGTGAGCAATATTCAACTCCAACTCCTGAGAAACCAGCAAACCCTACTTCAAGTCACAACTGCAATGCAATGGATTCTGGACCCTGTTAGGGTATTAAAACAAAGCAGTTGTGCTGTCCACATTTGAATGGTATAATCCAAGTGTATTGTGTTAGACTATTAGTCTTTCTGCTAAAGAGAAACAGGGGCATCAATGTAGCTGAGACTAACTATGAAAATAATACAAATTTGTCACCACTTACACATAAGAGCAGAACACTCCTCAGTACCTGAGCTCCTTTCACTTTCTCAAGATGCTCACCCTCTGCTCAGCTCAGTCTCCACCATTCCCCTAGAACCAGCAGCAAGGACTTTGTACAACAGACTAACTTGAAATGTGTATCTGGGAAAAACTCTGTTCCTGAGTTTGTTTGGTGTTATACTGGCTACTTAAGAGAGATGGGGGGGAAGCACACAGTAGGATCTCTACAGGATCTTTGCAGAAAGCCTCATCCATGATTCAGCACATGGCTGTCTCTTACAGAAGTCAATATTGATAAATCAATAACTGAACGACTGATCTGACAATCTCCTAGAGGATGCTTTGCTGTTGCTAACATAGGCACCACTTCACAGCTGAGTCTCTCTAGTTATTACAGTCACTACAAATCCCACAGTTCTACAAAGCAAACATTGCTATTCATGCCTGCTTGAGTTATTCCCTTCTCTGCTTTCAAATAAGCGGTGGTTATTTGGGTGTTAGTGAGGAATGAAAAAATTGTCTATTTTTTCTATGTAAAATCATGTGGAAATTTAAAATAAGGCTAACAGTGTGATAACTGCTTTCCCAGAAATGTTTTAAGCCATTAAATTATCCTTCAAAGAAAGTATTTTTCTCCTCAGTACTTATTTCCTGAGAATTTGTAGGCAGTAACTGTACCTCCCCAACAGGTTTTTGTTAAACAAGACTCCTGAAACTACTGCAATCAACTTCACAGAATCAAAAAATCTTAGAATAGTTTGGGTTGAAAGCAACCAATAAGATCATCTAGTTCCAACCCTTCTGACACAGGTGGGGACACCTTGCACTAGATCCAGTTGCTCAAAACCCCATCTAACCTGCCCTTGAACACTTCCAAGGATGGAATATCCACAACTACTTTGAGCAACATGTTCCAGCATCTCACCACTCTCACACTACAGAATTTCTTCCTGGTATCTTATCTAAATCTACTACCTTTCAGTTTAATGACACTATGCCCTTTCTTACTACATGCCCTTGTAAAAATCCCTCTCCAGCTTTCCTGTAGGCCCCCTTTAAGTACTGGAAGGACTATGGGACTTGTTGACACAAGTAACACATTAACCTTCTTCTCAGCTACATTACACTGGGAATTTATATTTATCCTCTGGTCTAACAGAAACTATCTTAGCTTTTTCCAAAAAAACGTTAGTCCTCAAAGCATGACCTTGCACTTTGTGCTACAAGACTACATTTGATTTTTACTACTCTAGTCTAAGCAGCAAGTTGTTCTCATATATCAGAAATTCTTTGGCAACAATAATTCCTAATAACTGTAGTCACCAGCAACTTTCCTCAGCACATTATGATTTGTTTGTTGGGTTCTTTTTAATTCAAAGTCAGTGATGATAAAGAAAATATTTATCAAAACATGTTAGTTTTCAGGCAACTTCCATCATGGGAAACAAAATCAAAAAAACCCAAACAAAAGTCCCTCCTCTGTTTGCATGCTGATTTGGAGAACAAAGTGAAATCATCCATTTCATAGTTTAATCAAAACTTCTCATAGAAATCAAGGGTTCTGACTAACTCTGTGTACCTCTGTCAATATCTTTGTCTGTATGTACATCTAGTGAGAATATCTGCTCATCATAATCATCCAAAAATAAAAGCTTGTTGCTTTATCCCTTAGTGTAGCAACAGTGTGCCTTTAGTTTCCATCTGCATGACATGAGCTTGCTAAACCTATCACATACCTCCCAGGCACAGCCTTGCAGCCAGATACTTACTCCTGCCTCACATAAGGTTGATGGAAACCATTCTATACAAGCCAGGGTATGTTATGCACTATCAACTGCAAAGGAAACAGTATCCCTGGTAGTCTCTAAATAAAACTGTGTTTAACTACAAAATCATAATAGACCTACAAATTCCACAGAAAGACAACCGGTATCTCCAGCACAGAACACCAGATTTGTAAAGCACATTACATAAAAATAGCTGAGGATATAATGAGCAATTTTCAGGGTGAAACAGATCTCTAAGGCCAGTGTAGCTCTACAGACCTCCAAGAAGATAAAAGTCAGATCAGATTTTTGAGCTCTCTGCATGTATTTTTCATTGCCTACTTCAAAAAAGAATTCACAAAAGACAAAAACACTAGAAGACTTTGTGGGGTGTCTTACACACATCCAAATCTACTGGCCACAGGCACCTGCTAAATCTTTGATTAATGATGTACTGGCAAGCACAAACACATTAAAACATTCTAATTACACTTGCTATTTCATCAGATCTGGATGTTCATGTTCTCCAAGTTTCCAGGGCACATCAAAACCAGCCTTGAATGAAATTTAAGGAACTGACAGAGATGATTGAAGATATGGGAATATTCAAGCTGTGAATGTATTTATGCTGAAGATTAGGAGATAGTTTTTAACTATGAAATTATTTTCCTCACATGACTAGAATGCCATCATCTGAGATATTCTATTGCACACTATTTGTTTCATCTTCATTCCTAAAGGAATGTCACGATGTCACTTAGCACTGTAATACTCTCCTGTCCAGGATCAAACAACAAGCAGTACTGTGATGAGGAAAAAAAAAAGAGAAAAGACCACCAGAATAAAAACAAAAACACCAAACAAAAAAAAACAACAAAAAAACCCCAAACCCAAAAACTAACCAGCAAAAAACTCCAAACACAACCAAAAAGTTCTAATAGAAGCAACTATTGTTACTCAGAATGTTTTCAGAAAGGCAGAGTCCAGCATGTTCTGGACATGGACACAATCCAAGAACAATGGTGAATATGAAGAGAAATAAAACTAACAAGAAGTGAACACATAGTTCTCTAAAGGAAGGGCAAAATGAGCTTGGACATTACAGCAAAATTAAGTCAGAGTAAGCAGCAGTACAGGTGAACCAAGGTCAAATCAAGGAGCTGATGCAAAAGATGCCTATATAGGAAGGAAAGATGTTTTGGTAGAAGATTCTCAGTCAAGAAAGCAAAAACACGAAAAAAATATCTATATACATGAAAATTTCTTTTCCCCACAGAAAACGGCAAACAACATGAGACACTATTAGAAACCATCTAAAACACAAAAAGGAAAGAGAAACGTTTCTAGTATTTCTTGCCTATATGTGGTTGCAACTCAAAATGACACATTCCTCTCAAACTTTTGGTATAAAAACAATTAAACAGAAATAAGCTGAAATCAAAATTGAAAATTTGATTTCTATTCCTTCACCATCTACATAAGGAAGTTAAACATACAGAAATTTAATTCCTGGAACACTGCAAAGATATTTAGATAATAATTTCCTCTCTATATAATCTCTGTTGCTGTAGAGAATAATATGATTTACACAACCATGTATTGGCACAAAAAAACATTAAAGCTAAGTGTATTGGATTTTGGCAACCTTTTATTGCAATTTTGGAACCACAGGGTGTTATATATGCATAGAAAATAAATAAATAAATAAATAAGGTTTCCAACTACATATATATCCTCTCTGCCACAGCAGGGTGTTAGCCAGGCCAGACTTCACAGACATAGAAAACCTTACCACAGCATTTCTTATAATACATTAGGAAACACTCTTCATCACAGATATGATTAAACAGGCTGTGGAGTCTCCATACTTGATGATGACCAAAACTCACCTGGATATGGCACTGAGCAATCTGATCTAACAATGAAGTTCAATCTAACCTTGAAGTTGGCTCTGCTTTGAGTGGAGGCTTAGACCAGATGACCCTAAGAAGTCCCTACTAACCTAATTTATTTGGTGAGTCTATTTTCAAGGTCAAGCTTTCCAGGTTAAGGACAGAAACACCCTATAATTCTCATGAATACAGGCTACAGTTATCATCCTATGATGACTCTTCACTGAGTTCCACCTGGGTTTTTTTGCAAGGCCTCTTTTCAAAACATATCTTTATTTGCATGATCACCTGTCCCTGGCCAGTCATCATTCAGGCTTGAACGTATTTCCAACCCCTATAACTCTTTCTCTTAGCATCCATCATCTCACACATTGGAGTCCTGAAGGAGGAAGGACCCTGACAGAATTCCGACTGAAAGGGGACCTTCTGTCCCATTCAGCTGATTGTATCTGCACCAGAATTGGGAGCAGAACAGATGTCTCTGTGTTGTGTCTCAAATGGGTCATGCCAGGGAGCAGAAGTCAGAAGATCGTGATTTTGAAACTAGCTTAGGAAGTCACAAACAAGCATGTGAGGTAAGAGAAATCTGCATCAAGATGTAGGAATGCTGTATGTCCATAGGACTTATGCAAATGCTCTCTTCAGCTTTGGTAACATTTTAGTTTTCTTTTCAATGTTGAAGGTCTTGTTATATGTAGTGAGACAGTTTGTTCTTGACTTTGAAAATGACTGGTGAACATATGACAGTTACCTTCCTACAGATAATACATTTTATCATCCATATTCTAGAAACTCCATTAGTTTCCAAAGATTAGGAAACAGCTTTAATTCCTGAAGAGAATTATTTGCCAATACGTTAGATGGTGGTGGGAAGGAAAAACAGACCTCAAGGTACACACTATAATCATCATCTTAATAATGCAGATAATATGAACTATCACTCCAGGGAATGTAAACAAATGCTATTCTAAAGTAAATAGTTTTTCTTTTTTTTTAAACAGTCAATGGGCGCACTGCTAACCTACCTCCAGTGTGAGAACCACCACACGTGATTACTTCTGCTCCACTGATGTTGATGTGCAATTCATGTCCAGTTCTGTGCACCTTCTAGTCTTCATTCTTCTACATTGCAAGAGACTCCCCTGGTTTTTAACTCATAATCAGATTATGGGCTATAGCATAGCTCAGTAGACGTGACTGAAGTTGGATTGCTGTGGTTTACTCCAGTTAGGACTTCACGATCAGTAGCGCTGAGAGAGAAAACAGCCTTCCAACATCCAACCTTTAAGTATTTGCTGTGGAGGGAGAGCCTTTGAGCCATTTTTTTCCCCTGCTTTTCCTGATTTTTTTACCTGACTGCCTCAATTAGACTAAATATGTTTGTAGAGTAAATACTGAAAGAATCTAATCAAAGAAACATTCGTAGCATCGTCTGTCAGGCCACTCTCAAGTCTTACATGCTAATTATTGTGAACAGCATATGGAAGTAAAGTAGCATGAGACAAAACAAAAAGTACCACAATTTTATCCAACTCCTTCCTAATGAATTAATCTTCAGATATCTACAATGATTTTATTATTTTAACCTGCTGTAAGCAAAAAGGTTATACAAATGCAACTAGCATGGGCTTTGCTGCCATAGTTTCCTAGCCACAGCATGTGGATCACTGATGCTCACTAATTAGCGTTTCAAGGAAACGAAACAAAATTCTCATTTCAACAGTCAATATTATGTTTCTCTGGAGAACCTACTTTTAATGAAGTTATTATGATGTTTTAAAAATGCAGAGACTGACTTTCTGATTCAGATGCATGTGCATGCATGCACACAAAAAGAGACTGCATTTTCCTTGGCACTGTTGAAGTGTCAGCTCTGCCTTTATTTTATTATCACTGAGGAATATGCTTCTCTGACTTCATCTGACCTTTAAGAGAATTGTCTGCTACTGCTAATAGCATACTACTGTGTCTGAAGCCCTAAGAAACTGGCTGCTAGATATGCACAGCACACTCAAGCAAGGAAAGCCTTTTTAACTCTGAATGATGACAGTCAAACCACTGGAGGCTTAAGGCTCTGTTCAGTAGACCAAACGGTTGTTTACCCAAACCTTTACCAAATTTCTTTGGTCCTTTAACACAGAGGGAAGTCTTCCAAGAACAGATATGGGAATTTATGTTTGTTGCTTTGTTTTGTTTGGTTGGTTTGATTTTCTTTTTTGATGGGGAACTTTCTGGTCCCTTCCAAGTTTGGTCAGGGTGAAATAGCTACCCTTCTTGATGCAGATTTTGCACAAAGGGCCACCACTAGAAGGAGGAAGTGCAGAGTGCATGAAAATGAACAAAAGTAGATTAACTTTAGGAGTTTAACAAAATGGAAAGATTAGAGTCCTGAATTAGTGACTCCAATTAAGAATCTGTGAGAGATTTGACAGTTACTTAAAAAGTAATCTGAACTAGGTTTAGTTCAAGGACCTGGTAAAGAACAGAGTCAGTTCTAATTTTATCTTAACTGATTCACCTATTTGGAATCGCTGTCCTACGTGCTTTCATAACACAGTCCTGGGGATCTTCTACCCACACTGTTACACAGATGTCAGATTTTTAAGTCCCTGAAGAGTTGGGGTTTTTTTGTTGACAAATTGACAGCTTGAACAAGCATATTTTTACTAGCTCCTACAAAAGGGAACATACTGTGTAGATTCTGTAGGGCATGCAATAGGACAGCAGACAAGACAGTATATCTCATAAAGAAAAGTTAAAATAGCAAACTCAGAAAACTCTCAAGAGTACACAACAGATTTACTGTATTAGAGATAGTAAAGAATTGCAGAACACATTTTCCATGAACACTCAGAAGTACAATTACTACTGATAATATTGTCCATACTACTGAAAAGGGAGCAGCAGAACAATAATTGAAACATCAGCCATTAGAACAAGAGAAAGTCAGGACTGTAGAGTGCAGGGCCTTTCTCTACATTCTTCACTTTATTTTCATTGAATTTTAGTTTGGTCAAAAGGAAACTTTTACAGAATTAGAAATCAAGGGATTTTATCCAAAGAACATCTGCTGCAACACTCCCCACTCCACCCCCCAAATTCCTTGTCAATGCTTTTTAAAATTAGTAAAAAGAAACTCCTTTGAAAGGCACTGAGGACAAACCTGCATGAACATATCCACTCATCCAATTATGGTCAAATATTAGTGGTGATTCTTCTGATGTGGGCACTACTGATGATTTATAGTGAGACTATTACTGTAGCAGTGAAACATTTACTAGAAACTGGACTGGGGCCACCAATTCATTTCACAGAAGCTATTGTAGCAGTAAAATGTTCTCTTGTCTCATTGCTAATTTAAGCCAAAGTTATTAGGTTCCTTTAAATCTATGTTTCTCATTAGCGTGCTTTGGGTTCAAGAAGAAGGCTGCTTACAATCTCTGTGACTATTTATAAGGCTTTTAAGCACTTAGTTTAGTGTAGTTCATTAAATAAGGGTTAAAGTAATTGAAACATCCCAGTGAAACACACAGTCCTCTTTCTAAAATTTTTCCTGTTGCTATACACTTGAGGCATTTCAAAACAATGAAGGCAGTTTAATAATGCAAATGGTATTGCTGTTATTACTGGTTTTCATCATTCTTTCTGACCATTTATATGGGGAACAGCAAAGAGCAGCCAGCTACAAGTACATAGATGCACATCCTTTGTCCACAGAGGGCCATAATGAAACAACAGCAACAGAAGAATATAGATACAAAACAGAGTGGGGCCACTTATTATCTTTAATGCTGAGGCACCATGTAGTGCTCCATCTAGACCCAAACAACTAAATCTAAGCATGAAATAGGTCCCTAGTTTCCTTATAGAAAAGTCTGAAATGAAGTGAAACAAGTTCTTCTTACAGATGATGGTGTTCTAGAGTCTACAGGAAAAAGCAGAGCGCTCTTACCCTCTGCATAACCAGCTGATGACAGCATTCATCTTGGCTTTGGGAAATTCCAACAGAGATCTTTACTCTGCCTATTTAAGGATGTGAATTTTATTTTTTTTAAAACAGAATATCTTAGCAACTAGGTTACAGAATTATTCTCTCCCAAGGTTTCCTGTTGAAGATAACTCATTATGTATAAACGACTGACTCACAGAAGACCAGACTTGACTCTCTTTTGGACACCTTTAGTGATTGTCCTAACTGTGGATGTGGACCCAGTCCCTCTCACTTCTTCCACACTGTATTTAGAACCACAGAATCATAGAATGGCCCAGGTTGGAAGGGACCTTAAAAATCATCTAGTTCTAACCCCTCTGCCATGGGCAGGGATGCCACTCACTGGACCAGGTTGCCCAGGGCCACATCCAGCCTGGCCTTGAACACTGCCAGGAATGGGGCATCCACAACCTCTCTGGGCAACCTGTTCCAGTACCTAACCACCCTCTGGGTAAAGAACCTCCTTCTGATTTCTAGTCTAAATCTCCACTCCTTCACCTTATATCCTTTCCCCCTTGTCCTGCTGCAATCTGACCAGCTAAGTCTCTCCCCCTGTATCTTGTAATCCCTCTTTAAGTCCTGAAAGGTTGCTATACGGTCCTCCCAAAGCCTTCTCTTCTCCAGGCTGAACAACCCCAATTCTCTGAGCCTGTCCTCGCAGGCGAGGTGCTGTAGTCTTCTGATCATCTTTGTGGCCCTCCTCTGGACCCACTCTAACAGGTCCACATCTTTCTTATGCTGAGGAGCCCAGAACTGGATGCGGTACTCCAAGTGGGGCCTCACAAGGGCAGAGCAGAGAGGCAGAATCACCTCCCTAGACCTGCTGGTCATGCCTCTCCTGATGCAGCCCAGGATACGGTTGGCTTTTTGGGCTGCAAGTATACATTGCTGACTCATATCCAGCTTTTCACCTATCAAGACCCCCAAGTCCTTCTCTACACAGCTGCTTTCAACAAGTTCGTCTCCCAGTCTGTACTTATATCTTGGATCGTCCCTACCCAGATGCAGGACCTTACACTTGGACTTACTAAACTTCATCTGATTCCCATGGGCCCACTTTTTGAGTTTGTCCAGGTCCTTCTGGATGGCAGAGAACACGAACAATCACTGAGAATACCTCTGACAGGTAAAAAGCCAAGAATGATTCTGTAACCTGGTAGCTGGGGCATTTGCTGGGTAGAGGAATCACCACTTAAGTCCCTGAGCTATTTGAAGACTCTAATCTGAATCACCCCCATCAAGTGACTGCCCTGGACAATGAGCTCTCAGTGGCTGATCCAGGTTGTGTATTTTCTCATCTTAATTATAAATTCCACGCTGAACCTGAAAAGTTATTCCTGCAGAAACTGGTATTGTACATTACTATAGAAAGTGCCTATTGTGATATATGTGCTAATTAGAAAATTGCAGTTTGACATTTATGCAACCTATATGTTGGAAACTCATGTTTCCACATTGGATCTGAGTTAGAGGACACAATTGCTGGTTGTTCTCCACCTTAAAAATAAGGTTTCTATTACAAAATTGGTTCCTCCTTTTCGGTATAAACAGACTGCCACAAGATCGCCACAAGAATCAGTAAAAACTTGGGACACAGGAAAAACACAATGGTAAATATGATGATGCCATCTCAGGTAAATTCAACCACCTTCATTCTAAGAAGCCCACTCTAATGCATGTTCCTTGCTCTTCATGCACTGAGGAACATATAGACTATGGAACTACCAAAAAGAATAATCTTTCATCCCTCTACTATTAAATTTTTTCTCCCCTACAGTCAATCCCAGGATGGTAGGCCATTCCAAACCTAAAGTTTGCAAGCAAATCAAACAATACAATCACCTGTCTTATAAAATTTGCAATATGTATTAATGGTTTTTAACATTTGAAGGTGCTTCTGAAAAATGGGACTGGTACTTCAAAGGAAAATAAATAAACACAACAAATGTCCCAGATGACCTTTTACTGCCATATACACAAGCTTAATATTTTAAAATTTTACCTGGGATGTGACTGAGCAGCAGTAAGTACCAAATGAATTACAAAAACTTATTGCCATTAAAGTGTCTGTGCATACGAGACAGAACAACTATTGGCTCAGTAAGAGATGTACATTTATTTCTCATTGGATAAAACAGTAGGACTTTAATAAATAACATTTCATTTCACAGCTATAAACATTAAATTTGCTTTACACAATAGTGAACCCCAGTTTGTAGTACAATGTTTCAGGAAAGTGAAGTAAATCAGATAAGAAACCCCAAACCTCTGCTAGGCAAAGTTCAGTCACCATTTGGAAGAATATTTGCAGATCTTTTCTCACTCAAACAGCATAATTCATATGACTTAGGTAATACACCCTTAGTTTATGTTTGTACTACATCAACCAGTCTAAGGACAATCTCCTGAAATGTATTGCAACTGCACAAGTAGATTTTGTTCTTTGGTATGACTGTAAAAGAATAAAGAGGATTATGTAGGTGGGAAGACTGAAGGAAAGTAGTAAAATAAGGAAAGGCCCAGGGAAGAGGAGCTTATAGGTAGGTTACTGCCCACCATCATCACAGTTAAGTTTTTTTAACATGACAGCCATGTTTTCAAACAGCTACAACCTAGTCTGTGGAGTTACATCTGTCTGCACAGTGTCCAGATCTAGCTCCAAGACTAGTGTGTTGTGGGGGTTTTTTTTGTTGTAAGCCATTTCATATTCAGAAATAGCTCATCACCATAACAGCCTCATACGGGCAGAAATGATCTCATCTCACTAGCTTTCCATGAGCTGTAAGTAAATAACTTATAGTAGGAGTCCAGAGGCTCCTGCATGGTTTTAATTGTGTTTTCATTGAAGCAAGCACTGTTATTGTCCAAGTGAACTGGGAATTCTGTAGCATGGCCTGAACTGCCTCTGCAGAAACTATGTGAACTACAAGCTCCAGCATAGTCTAGCTGAGCTATTATACTGCAAAGAAATTAAATGTTACAGCTAGGAATATAGATGGTTAATTTTAAAGCTACTTCATTTAAAAGCAAGCAACAAACATACTTGTTATTTCCTTCTTTTACTTCACTGCCAAGAGAAATAATCATGCTAAGCCACTACTGAGGAAAGCAGCTTTATGCCATGGACAAATGGCACTTGTAAATACATAGAATTCTCATGATACTGTTAAGTAATGCAGTCACAATGCCTTCCTCATAGAGGGCGAAAAAGGACGATGCTTGAACAACACACCTTTCAGCTGAAACACGGCAAAGGAAGTAAGTAGTTTGCACTACTTTTTACTTTGAGGTCTAGGCTATGCAATTGTGGTTTAACATCTGCTGCAAGAGTAGATTTTCCCCTAAAGCCTCTGCAGTTATTCATATTGAGAAAATAGGATTATTGTCTGAATGGCATGGTGGTGAAAAACGGTTTCTATCTTCAAGCTGTCTGCTTATTTAGAAAGCATTCAAGACTCTTTCTCTTGGTAACACATTTAAAGAACAGCTTTGGGAAAATGAACCTTTTGGACTGCTTTTTTTTTTTTTACTTCTCTTCCTCCCTGCAGATGTCCTGAGATTTTTTTTCTAAGTGACTTAGAGCACACAAATTCTTGCAGCTTCCTACCGCACACATCGGAAGGGTTCCCAAGAGTTTAAACTCAAGGATTTCAAATCACAATATTAGAATAATGAAGAAATATTTGGAGGACTTCCTACCATGGTAAGCTTGCCCTGAAGTACATAACATCAGCTATTGCTATTACATACAGGGGTAAGTATCTCTCAGGCTATGTTTATTTCATACCCTAGCTAGAAGAAACTGGAAAACACTTCAAAGGCAAAGTGGATGAAAATGCTGGCCCTAATGATGGTTGCTAGGCACCAAGCAATGCAGAGGACTACAACCAGCCAAGTTTCAAGCAAATTTAGATATTGTCCTAATGAACACAGAGTGTCATTAAAAAACAAGGGCTGGTTGAAATAATTTTGCCTAGACTATTCAGAAAGGAAAATGATTTCATTTTGGCTTACTCTTCAAAAACAGATACAATACTCACACAGGTGAACACTCTAATGTTTACAAACACACAACTCATCATACTTAATTCCTAAATAAAGGAAGATGAGATAGCATTCAAGATTCCTACCAAGTACAAGATCAGTGGTTCACTTGCAAAGCACCTGCTGCAGGAGGAGAATCCAAATCCTAACCCACTGATCCTCACTTCATTCCTGGAAGCATTCATATCTTTGCAGCTCCAGCCACCTTGGGACCCTATCCGCTTTGTACTGCTTTGCTGGGAGTGATCAGGTCCACTGCCAAAATACCTGCCAGTCAGCATGCTCCCCGAGAGGGACACTTCCATGTGGCAAGTTGTACCATACAATGAGGCATTTCCAGGGGAGCTGCAATGCCTTTGAGTTCATCTGGCACAATTCCAGTGTAAAATGTATCTCTCTGTGCCTACTGTAAAATAGACCAGAGGGAACTGAAGAATCATAAAACAATCTAGCTTGGAAGGGACCTCTGGAGATCACCCAGTCCAACCTCTCACTCAAAAATGGGCTCTGGGCTCAAAGCAGACATCAGGTGTTTAAACAGTTCTGTCCTTAAGTAGATTCAGTTTCAGAGTCTGAAGAAGGATTGATTTATTTGATTTTTTTTTGGCAAGTTCAAGTCTTTGATCACAGTTGGTTTTGTACATTCATGATGTTTCCTAACCCATACATGCCATTTCTTTTCATGTTTTAGATCTAGAGAATGACTGGAAATAAAGTAATACCCTAAATCATCCAAGATTTTGGAATACAGATCCAAAACTTCTCAGTTGCTGTCCATCTGTTCAAAATCCTTCTGAAAACAATTTGATTTTGCTGCTTTCATCTTCCACCTATATTCTGATTATTACTATAAGTTCTAAAACAAAAGATAATTAAAAATCAGCAAGCTGCCATCACCACAATCCAAAAGACTCCAAGCAATCCTGAGCCAGTCAAGAAGCAGATCAAACTGCAAGAACATAAAAAGATACGAACACAATTTCAAAAGTTTTCTCTCCAGTTTAGGCCACACTAAATTCCTCTATTAAAAAATACTTCTGAGTGAGAAATATTATCAATATTTTCTGCAATACAGAGAATTTGCTAGGTCATCTGCTACTAAGGAAGAAGCCTCTCTTTATATATTCAGATACCTTACATCATATCTTCAGAGCACTTTGTTTGTATTTATCTTCCTATCTTTTAATAAATATTATTTTCAGGTTGTGTCATAAGTTGTGCTCCAATCTACTAATGGTGTTTGGACAGAATTTCCATTTTTAAGAAGTTTTTTTAGGCTCTAATGAATTAGTTTTCTTCCGTGATTTATTGTGTCACACAGTACTTTTACTTCATTATTCAATTTAGTCTTGTGGCAAAATAAACTTAAATGGCCTCCTCCAAGATTTTATACTTTAAGATTTTGCCTTTTTTTCCCCATCTAACATCCAACCACTTTTAAACTGTTTTCATTCAAGGCTTGCAACAACAAAACCTTGTAAGTTGCCATCAGAACACCTCTGCAAATAAATTTGAGTTCCCTCACTTAATAGCTGAATTCCTTCTAGCCCTCTGTAGAGAGGGCTAGTCTATGAATTTCTGCCATTATAAACTGGGAAAAACTACCATCATTATAAGAAGTAGTTAGCATTCTATTACCTCCAGCCCCAGGCGGGGAGGAATAAAAGTTTGATTTCATAGGCAAACCTGGATATAGCTGAATATGTCAGTAAGTTGGATTCATGCAGTGTAAAAGCCATTGCTGCATCAAGTGATCTGCTCTGTCATTTCATACAACTGAGGATAAGTGTCCCCAGAGTTTGGGCAGCAGCACACAGGGCATCTACCAGGGATTCAGCAGCCACCTGTCCCCATTTAGCATACCAACATGATTCCCAGGGCAGGTGAGTGTACCTTCTAAACTGAAATGGGTGGCCAAGGGAAGGGCACATTATTGCCACCATGTGATAACTTCTGTGATGCCCCAGCTGCCTCCCTCAGTCCCAGTAAGAAATTTCTAGATCCTATCCTCCCTCTTCCTTTCTGTGCTCCATGGCCAAATGTTTATTATGTTGTAAAAATTATTTAAAATATGCCATCATGTGTCATTCAGTCATTTAATACAGGGTTGATTGCAATAATTCCTTCATGATTTCATACTAGATTCTAATCTAGTGTCATTCAGTTTTGATCATTATTTAGGTTCTAGTATGATGTGGTTATACTTCCACTGTTACCTGTGTTCACTGATATTTGTAACTAAAGCCAGGAATTTTTGTAAAGTGACTGCTTGAAGTTAGCATTCTACATCTACACTTAGGCATCTAAAACAGTGGTTTAATTTTCAGAAGTAATGAGTATACAGCTCTAACTTTCAGGATGAAGAACAAAGGACACTGAAATTTGGATTTATATTCTTTAAGAAAGTGTGTTTGTCAAAGTTTATTTGATATGTTTTGCTTTAATTTTTCATGGTACAGTTCGAAAATTGACAGGTGAAGCAAAAAGTCAGAAAAGTCTGACTGAATAAATAAAAGCTTTTATATTGCCACTGGAATTCATTGCCATATGAAATGAGGGAGTTCAGAACCTCAGTGAGGTTTTAAAAGGAATGTACATGAATAAAATATCTTATAGAGCCTAAGCCAACTGGTGTGAGGAAAAATATTCTCCTCTCAGATAAACTTACACATTATAATGGATTTTCCTCTTCCACTCTTCTATTCAGACACCATTAAAGTCCTCTACCAAAGGAAGGACAGTGGCTGAGAAAGCCAGCATCTTTTGTAATGTGGCAATTGCAACGTTCTCATGAAGCACCCTAAAGCTCACTACAGCACCACTCTCTGCTCATTTTTAAAATCCTGTATTCCCATTTGGAAGTTCAAAAATATGTCTCTGATTGCACCATATAGGGACACAAAACCAGCTTTATTCTTCCTTTTTTGTCTTAATACCAATATACAGTCTACAGTTCATAAAAAACACCAAATTTTGACATTCCTGATCAAAACCAATAACATTCAGACTACTGAACAAGTACAAACACAGGATGAAAGCTCCACCACCCCGATATGTAAAAGGTCAGCAAAGAGAATAAATTTACCCTAAGAGCCCATGTAATATCCAATCGAATCAAGCCATTAATCTAGACTGCTAGCTTATAGTGGGTAGTGGCCAGTTTATAATATTTCATCAGAAAGCACAAAGTCTCCATGACACCATTGGATGAGATTAGAAGTTTGTGAATATGTGGGAAGTGTAGAGATGCAGGGAAGTTCATCAATTCCCACAGGCAAACCTCCTATGTTAATGAGGTATAATTAAACTGTGATAGTCAATACATTATTGCACTGAAGTCTAGCTACCATACTGTTTCATCAGTAAATTCTACAGTTTAAGCACCCACAAATTTCTGCACACTGTTACACATCAAGAAAACAAAAACACTTGTGTTACTAGCAAATATGTTTTCCCTTAATACAATGACACAATATAAAGTCTACAAAAAACAAACTGAAGGTAAATCACGCTCAAGGTGTTCTTCCTTATCCTGGCACAAACTAGAAGTTGTCCCTAGTCAATCAGTTAATTTTACCTAATGTAGCTGGAAGAGTGTCAGGCTTGTCAAGGAGACAGACATGTTCACTTCTCTTCTCTGCCAGCTGCACAGTTCTTCCAAATGACTTGTCGTGCATGAAGAAAAGATGGAAGAGTTTGCCTTAATCCACTACTGTGTCAGAACATAAAGTCTTCGGGACAGTGACTCACTACAATGACTGATGCCGAATTATTAAATTCTTTACTCAATTTGAATCACTCTGTAGCAGAAAGCTGTCATTCTCTTTCCTGGTTCTACATCAGCATTTTATACAATATGAATGTGCAACAACAAGATCTCCCTCTAAGTTTTAGAGTTCAGGAATGGGATGCAGAATTTAAAAATTCTGTGGCTATATCCATGATTCTTGGTGCTTAATCAGTTCAAGTTGACAGTTCTTGAACATTAAACCACAAAAATTAAGGGGGTTTGGGCACAAGGAGAACTTGACTAGAAATTTTGTAGTAAGTGGATTGGGTAATTTTAGTGGGAATGCTCTTCCCTTCTAATCCTTAGTGAGGTTTATGTGGCTAGATACATAGGTTCTCAGCACTTGGACAGCAGTGTAACAGTGGAGTCTCATGACATTTAATCCAGGCAAAGGGTTGGGGTCAGTAAAGCCTGGGCAAAATCTGACTTTAGGGTTTGAGAGTTTGTTTGTGTGGGGGTTTTGTTTGGGGTGTTTGTGGTTTTTTTTGGTTGGCTATTGGTTTGGGTTTTTTTGGTTGGTTGGTTTGGGGGTTTTGTTAGTTTTGTTTGGGTGGGGTGTTTTTGTTTTGTTTGGTTGGTTTGTTTAGCTTGTTTAAATTTACTTCATCCTGTTCTGAGAATTAAAATGTCACTTTTTCTTCCATAGTCCTATCAGGTCATCCTATCCATACACAAGCTGAGTAAGTATGTAGAGTACTTCAAGTGAATTCCAATATGAAAGCATGCCCATCTCTGCCAAAACTCACTTCAAGCTAGGGTCACAGGTATCATGCTAACCTTTCAGAATGGTTGATAATTGGAATACTAAACATTACAGAAAGCGCACAGAAAAGAAGGTTACTACAAGTATGTATCAGCAATTCTCAAGACCTAACCAGCTTTATTCACAACAAGAAGGGAAGAAACACCTGCACATACCACTGGCTGGAACCTCAGGAGTAACAAGCCTAACAGTGCATGGAAACAAGACCATCTGTCGAATCTCAGCCTGCTGCCTGAGATTTAAATGTGACATGCAGTAAAGGTGGCATAAAATTTTTACCAAGGGGTATCAGATACTGCAACTGTTAAGGATTCATCTTCTGGTTAAGAAAAAAAAAAAAAAAGAATCAAAGTAACATTAAATATGATCCACAGATAACACTAGGCCTTTTTTTTTTTTTCCCTCTTCACAGAAAGAATCTGATATGGCCTTCAATCTATTCTGTTGAGAATACCATAAGACAATTGGAATAATGCTGCTTATTTTCTATGAAAAATTTCATCCACATACGTTTTTCCTTACATTTGTTAGATGCAGGTGAAAACATAGCTATCATAATTCAGAATTAATTTTATAAAGCAAAACAAAATTCCAATGACATTCTTATACTGTCATATGTTTTGTTTCAAGGCAATGATATTTTATTGCACTCCCAGACATGCAAAAGCCAACAGATACCTCTTCTTCCAATTGCATCATTTAAGAAAATGTAGTTTAAAAAAAACACAAAACAAACAACTAACCAACACTGCATTGACAGATAAAGTTCTGTGACAGAATAGCCCTAAACCCCCTCCTCCTGTTTTGGTAACTTTGCATGGTTTAAAAAACTGGAAATGCTATGTAAATTAATGCATGCTTAAATATAGGCATGTAAAGCAGTAATTCACTGAGACATATGCCACTTGCTATGATACAAGTCTCTTGCTTCAAGGCAGCTCTTGATACTCAGATAAACTCAGTTCTCAGCTTGTGTTGATATGTACATTCTCTGTTCATGTTCAGGAAAAAGAACCTGGTACTTTGAGAAAGTACTTTGATTTACACAGGACTGCTTCTTCTAAGCACTACATTGAAAGATTTGGGGCAGGGATCATCTTCTATTCCTTAAAATGCCTAGCACAATGGGGTCTGGACTATCACTAAGGCACCTGGCAGCTTTGATTCATTAAATAATTTAACTGCAGTCTAATGGTGTAGATGGACAGATCAATCTGTGTACTACTCTCAGCTGCTACTGCAAATGCTATGTGCTACTCAAGTATTATTTTGCTATGTGGCTGCACTCACTCAAAATACCAAACCCAGGAACACAGCTTCCCCTAAATCTGTATTGAAGATACTTTCATAAGGGTACACAAAATGCTTCTAGAACCATAGAATCATAGAATGGCCCAGGTTGGAAGGGACCTTAAAGATCATCCAGTTTCAACCCCCCCACCACCTCCCCCGCCATGGGCAGGGATGCCAAACACTAGACCAGGTCATTCAGGGCCACATCCAGCCTGGCCTTAAACACTGCCAAGGATGGGGCCTCCACAACCTCTCTGGGCAACCTGCACCAGTGCCTCACCACCCTCCTAGTAAAGAAATTCCTCCTAATCTCTAACCTAAATTTCCCCTCTTGTAGCTTGTAGCCACTTCCCCTTGTCTTATCACCGTTTGAGAATCTAAAAAGTCTCTCCCCTCCTATCCTATAGTCCCCCTTTAGGTACTGGAAGGCAGCTATAAGGTCCCCTCTAAGCCTTCTCTTCTCCAGGCTGAACAACCCCAACTGTTTCAGCCTTTCCTCGTAGGGGAGGTCCTCCAGTCCTTTAATCATCTTTGTGGCCCTCCTCTGGACTCGCTCTAACAGGTCCACATCTTTTTTATGCTGAGGAACCCAGAACTGGATGCAGTACCCCGGGTGGGGCCTCACAAGGGCAGAGTAGAGTGGCAGGATCACCTCCCTAGACCTGCTGGTCATGCCTCTCCTGATGCAGCCCAGGATGCGGTTGGCTTTCTGGGCTGCGAATATACATTGCTGGCTCATATCCAGCTTTCCATCTATCAGGACCCCCAAGTCCTTCTCTGCATGGCTGCTTTCAATAAAGATCCAGCCTATTAAAATTCAACCTCCTCCTCTAATTCTGAAACCCTATCAGAAGCAGACTGATACTATACTGCTTTCATCTGAACAGTGTGAAAAGCCATAAACTCTCCCCCACGCTCCCAAACACACATGCATACATGCTGTCCTAAACTGCAAGCACTTACATGAGTTCCAGAACTAGCATCCGGCCAACCATACCACAACCATTCATATCAGCAATGAAAGGGACATAACACCTCTGTGAGTATCAGCATCACTTAACAACAAACCAACACACAATTGATAACAACTCAAAAAATCAGTATTTATACATTATCTTGCCTATGCTATTTGATATAGGTCCATGCTGCTTAAAAAAATTTAATTATTTAAAAATTATTTATATAAAGATTAGTAAATGAAGCTTCCTTATTTTTTTCCAGTAAAGTTCTTTCACACTTTTTACTGCTAGAGTCTGTTTTTCTGCTAATGGCATAATTTCATTTGGAGAGGAAAATAAAAATATTCTCTTCTGCATTTCTAAATTAGTCTTTTCAGAAGTGGTTATCAGAGCCTTCTCAGAGCTTGTAGTAAGTATTTTTCATGTAATTAAGGTAGTATGTATTTTTTTCTGAATTTATTTGTGCTGGTTGGATTAGAACTATCAGTTTGAATCACTTACCAGAAAGTTTGAACTCAAGCATTTTTATAACCATTTTTATACTATCAGAGTGCTTTCAAAAGTGTATAATTGGTGTTCCTAATAGAACTGAACAGCTTTTCTTCAAATCTCATATTAACTATTATTAAAATGATAGAAGCATTGTCATGATATATACACTTAAAATCTACAAGTGGAAAAACAGTAACTCCTCACAGATAATACTTCTATGGGCTCTGTGACCTTCTCTTGACATTGCTGAAATTGTTCTCTTGAAGAAGTGTCAAACATGAGCTGATGCCTATCCTAAATCCAGGTACCCAGCTCAAAGGCTGGAAGTGAAAGTTTAATGTGGCAAAAAAAGTCATCATACTACTCATTCCTTATTAGTTGTGACTGGATTATTTTTTTTTATTATTACTTTTTTTTTTTTTTTCGTGAGTTCTTATCTTAGAAAAGTTATGAAAATGGGAATGAAATAACAAGAAAGCTTCTGGTCACATTTCTAGAACATTAAAAAAAAAAACAAACAGCTTCACCAACATTTTCACATAGGAATTGAGCCTAGAGTAAGTGCAGGAAGAGGATCTGGTGACCTGAAGAGTTATTATAGGACCCCTTCCTATGTCCTGTTTTGAATCTGTGCATCCCAAAAGTTCACTGATCCAGAAGGTGGTTTGTGCTAATCACTCTCCACATCTGCTGATCTAGAGAGATCAACAGCCAATTGTGTCAAGCAGATCCAACCACAGATTATGTAACACAGTAGTTTTGCTCTGCTCATCTTCAGAAATTCCAAGTGAAACTTGATTACTTTAACATTCTCAGGAGTTGAGTAGCAACCACTAGTGTCTATAAAAGATACTTTATGAACAAAACATAAATTTAACAGCAAAATTTAACAGACGCATGTGTACAGAGAAAAGGATCTCATTTGGAAATGCATCAATGTCTGGATTCTAATGGCATCCTGGTGATATATTAGTGTGTTTAAAAAAAAATATATCAGCTTCCTTTTTCTGGCTTTCAGAATAATTTTGCTGAACTCTCTTCCTAGAGAATCTGAGAAATGCCAAAAACAAATGCAAAACCAGCAGGATATCTTCCAGCATATAGCCAGCATCCAGACCTTCAATTCAGATAACACTACAGACTGACCTAGATGCCACAGAGTGCATCCCAGGCCAGTTCCTGAGCCCACAGAAATTCCCTTTTACTACTAATATAGAGTGAGAGCTTACTAGCTTAGGATTGTCTCAAAGTTCTTACATACCCTGTTTTGAATAGGTTACAGCATGACCTATGCACAGTTGGTAAATTGGCTAAGCCATCTTGAAAAGATTTCAAACTGGTGCTGTGCTTCCTCTACAGAGAAAATGAAAAGACTAAAGGGAAACACCTTGCTAAGAACAGGTAGAACACCTCTATGTGATTACAGCTTGCACTTGGTACTGCACACAAGTAGTAAGCACAGCCTGCCCCTCTAAGCTGTCTTCTAAGGAAGTTCCCCAGTCAGGAACTTTATTGGAAAGACTGAGAGGATGCTGTTCAGGCTAAGTGTCTGAGGCCTTAGAGAGATCCATTTTTCTGATATCTGGGACATTTATATCTGGACTTAAATTTGCTAGGGAATTGATGAAAATAGGGACAGTATCTAGACCATGCTGCTAGGTCTGTTTTCCTTGGAGAGAGGATGAAATGTCTTGGGTCCTGCCATCTCCTTTATAGTCCTTGTATGTGACTCTCCACTGAAAACTCCTTGAAATAAAGCTACTGAAGGACACCATGCATGGAAAAAAAGTGTCACAAGTCTGATAGTGAATTGTCAGCTTCTTTGTGACTCTACATTGCCGAGACTCTAATGCAGGATTTACGGTGTCACTTCAGATTTCTAATTTCTCTTGCTTAACTGCAGTGTGAAAACAAAATCAGACTTAAAAAGGTTTGTTTTGATTAGAGGGCTATATCACAAATGAACAAACTGACATTGTGATATTATCTGTCTTCCTGCCCTTCAATTACAACTAACAGCAGTTTTCTAACTCTCTGTACCATCCTGAGATGAAGAATTTTTGCTAAATACAAATTTAACAATTACTGAACTCCCAAGACAAAGATTTCTTTATATAATAGGAAGACCACTTCCACCTTCAGTGTTTTCAACAATTCATGACAACATCTTGAAAGATTCAGGAAAGCACAGAATTTAGTTTTGCTAAAATATATCTAGGCAATATTATCTCAAGGCAGAAATCACGAGTGCTTTGGGTTTAAAGGCACAGCTTTGATGACCAGCCTAATTAAGAAACCAGTAAGAGAAAATTAAAGTGATGTTCTTGGGAAGAGCTCTCCCAGATGAAAGGATATGAAAGAAGAACATTCCCTATGAGTAGTTTTAAACAACTGCATTCAGATCGCATTTCCCAAATTCATTCAGACTTAAGTCCACAATATGTATGAAGCGAAATCTTACTACCAACAAAATTACCAATTTCAGGTAAAAATGCATTTTCAGATGCCTGACTGAATTTGGTGGCTCCTACATTACTGTCTCAGTACAAGCTTCTATACTGACAACCTCGAACATTCCTCCTTCCTCAGATTTAATTACAATAACAAGCCACAAATCTTCAGCTCTGCCTATGATTAGGTCCTTTGAAACGAAGTTCTCTAAAAGTCAAAACTACTACCCTTAAAAGACAGATTCAGTATCATGAACCTCAGGTCTTCAAGATTCATTGTTTCCTTTTCTTTTCTTTCCTTCCATGACAGCAGAAAATTAGCCACAAAAACTATATAACAAAAAGTCTTGGATTTTGAATCCCAAAGTTCTGGTTTTCAGCCTTTCCCCATCACACACCCCGCCCCACCCCCCCCCAAAAAAAAAGGTTCATCTAACTCAACTCTGTGCCTCCAAGAGTGACCATAACCAACAGCTAAAGAAAGCTCAACAACAGGACAGGCATGTACCTCTACTGCATACTCTGCCAGCCTTCAATTATTTTCAGCTCAGATTATTTTCTCAGCCTGTTGCAGTTTGTTTATTAACCCTTAGTGGACCTCCCTTCTAATTCTTGTTCCATTCTCTCCTAGAGTTAATGTAAACTTCCTGCATTCTTATACAACAGTCATATTTCAGACTAAATCTCTTGGTTGTTCATGAAGTAATGTCAGAGGGGAATGAGTCATTTCTCTCTCCTGACTCAACTTCTGTCCGGGAACACTATCTTCCTGTAAGGCTATAGGGAATAGGTGGCAACTACTGCTCCTTGCACAAGTCAGCCAGCTCCCAAGTGCAAGAATTCATTTTAATAAGCTAGCAAAACAAAAAGCTTTATTGAAAGTCAAAAGACTTGTATGTGATGCTCATTTTCCATCTTTAAAGTGTATCGATTTCTCTATGATTCACTGAAAGCAGACTGGAAAATGAACTTTTGCTCACTGAGATAAAACATCATTCAGTAGCAAGAAATATTCTACCAAGTAGTCAGCCTGTTTATCAGCAGTCCAGGCTAAGATTATTTAACATAAACTACTTCTGCTCTCAGAAGATTGAGTATTTCAGCACGAAAAAATTAATGTAGGGTGATTTTCAAATGAAGTTAGGAGTCTACTCCCCCCCCAAAAAAAAAAGAAATAAATTGGTGAGGCAATGACAAGATTACAATTTTTTAAGTAAGTAACAGCCCCGTGAGAACACACTGCTTTTGCTTTCTTCCTTCCTCCCTTCTCCCTGTTCCAGTACTCAGTGATGGAAGAAAAGACAAATATAAATCACTATATGCCATCAAGGCAAAATTATCCCTGAGAGTCTGGCATCATGCCCAGGATTTTACTCACTCCATGACAAGTGGTGTTCTCTTCAGCTAGAATTTATTCAGCCTCATCAATAAATACCTTGAGCATGGTCATTTGATGGACATAAGATTAGATTCCAAAAAATTTAGGGCTGTATACAGTATTTCACCATTGTAAAGAAAATGGCAAATATCCTGAAGCAGGAACAATTTCTGCCATTAAACTGTTGTACAATCTTTGTTGGCCAGGCATAACATGAGGGCTTTTTAAAATTATGTTTTTCTCCCCCTACATTATTCTATGAGCCATTTTCCTCTCAGAGTCTGCTTATAGTCATCACTCCTTTTCTCATTTATGTATGATGAGGGAGAATATGTTCTTATCTGCATCGTAGGAATGATCTTACCAAGATCTGGATCTGTTTAAAAGCTTTCAATTCTTGCTTTTCTGATACAGAGCAGGGGATCTAAAATAACAGGTTGTAATATGGCAAATAAATACAAGAGACTCAGAAGTCCACAGACTCTTCCTCTCCTGTCCAGTTAAAATGTATTTACTGATAGCAGAACAAAATAACTACATAATCACTTGTACACGATGCGAGGCTTCAGCACGTAAGATGGAGACAAGATGTAGAAACATGACAGGAGTACTCAAACAGCAGAAGAAACACAACATGTTGTTTGCAAGCTATTTGAGCAAGACTCACCAACTGAGATCAGTGTGAATGGTTCTGATCTTGCTAAAGCAGTGCAAGCTTATTCAGAGTATTGATCAGAGAACTGGGAACTATTGAACAATGTGTTCTAACATAGCCCAAACCAAAGGCATATATATGTGATCAAGGAACACAGGCCAAACTTATCAAACTGTCATTACATATTGGAGAGCAACAGTTCCTCAGAGTGGCTTCCAAATCATGCCCAAGGGCAACTAAACATAAGCATCAGGGCAAAGCTTTTGGATAAGATGGCTAACAAAATTCTAAGATCTTCTAGAACCCAAGAAAAAAAATTGAACTAGTGAAGAACTAACTTTCTATGCTGTGCTACTGAGAGCATTATTGAAAGCTTTGTCTACATCCAATGTCTATCCTTCAAAGATGCTGCTACTGCAAATTCTCAGGAGAAAAAAGCCTAAGAATTATCCTCAGGAAATAGTGAAAACATAGAAAAATATATGGTCCTTATCATAGGGACAATTAAGTTATGACTCAAGCATAGTCTATCAGAATTTACATGGAGTTAGAAAAGGCATTCTTATTATTGGTGTAAATTTGTATAGTCATAAAAGAATGTAAGGAGTAATGAAAAAAACCCTCTATCTTTTTTTAGGTTATAGCAGCTTTAAATTAGAATTTAGACTTTACTTACAAATGTGATACACATCATGTCTTTTCTTGATAGAGGAACTACGGCATGAACTTATATGACCAGCAGAAAGCAAGACTAAATGCTTGAAATCACCACCTCACACCTCACTATATAGTTTGATCTATGGAGTTTGCCTCGACATTTGAATTTGTGCTCATCTTGGGGTCCTGCTATGGTTCATTTGATCCTCCCCTAGTCCCACAGGGTCAGACATACTTTCAAGAGGTCATAGGCCACTTTATTTTAAGCAGTTCAACAAAAAAAGGAATCATTTTCAGCTCCCTATAGATTTTCATGCTTTCAAAAGGTCAAAGGCTCTGCTGAGCCTAGTTTGCCTTCTGGGCTGGAACAGTAAAGACACATCAGTTTCTATAGCCAAAGGCACGCAGAGTAACGTGGTTATCGCTATTCGCTGCGTTCAGCCCTCAGTCCACACACGCGGATGCATTGATTAGAGGCTGTTTTCAACATCTGAGCAAAGCTTGAAACAGTCACCCATGGAGAATAGAGAAAGGCCTTACCTGCTCTGCCACTATTTCAAAAGCAGAAGAGCCTTCTTTCCTGCACAGACTGGCAAATCGACCTGCTACCCATCCCAGTGAGACAGGAGGGAAGGTGCAAAGAACAGGAAGAGGCACTCCTCCTACACACACAGCTGCTGCTGTGTCTGCATGCAGAGACAAGGGAGAAGCCTCCAGACTGGTGCCTGTTACTGTGAACGCCTGTGTCAGTATGAGTGTGTACTGTTGTTAAAGACAGGGAATGACAGGGACGAGGCTTATCACAGTCTCTCAGTGGTGTGAGTTGCTATGAACATCACCCAGAAACATCCATAATCATGGTCCCTAAGAAGATCTCAGAAGGGAATCCTAGAAAAGGTAGAATCATGCTTTTCCTAAGTTCTGCATCAATGTATTAGTTCAACAGAGGCTTTTTTTAAAAAAAGTCAAGACATTCTGAAGAACCAGCAATTCAAAAACCCTTCCTTAGTATTTTATTGAAGAGCAGCAACAAGCACACAGGCTGGGAGCCATGTTAGCTCAGGTCTGGATGATGGAGGAGGGGAACAAACTACAAAAGACACTACCTGTTTTAAACACACTCCTTTAAATTCATACCAGAGCTGAACAAGGTTACCTGCCTACCACTGAAAATGGCTTGAGTAACCAAGATGAATAGAGCAGAGAAGAACGTGAGCAGTAGCTTGAATATAAGCTGTGATCTCTTCCACTGAAAAGGGGATCACTACCTCTCTGATATCCTTTTTCAGCACAGTACTGGAATGTGAAAGCAAAGGTAAACATTTCCAAAAGGAGCTGTCAGTCAGGACAGAATTTATTTCAAGAGATATTTATCAGAAATATTTCTATAGTTTTATCAGCATTTACAGCCCCCAAATACTGCATTGCATTTTCCCCTAGATTAAACCTTTAAAATTCTATGTCTCTCATATAGCCACATCTTCTGTAAGATGGCTTCTATGTACATGCTCTAAACTTAGCAGAATTAAACCTTCTGAGAGTTCCAAATACTTTTTTTTCACTCCATAAGATTTCAGTACAGAAAATTATTCAAAAGACTCCAACACATTCTCATATTTCATGGTCAATGAAAGGCTAAACCATTCAACTTTGATTCATGTGCTTCTTCCTTCTTCCCCCTTATGGATTGTCAAATACTTGAAGGCAACAGTCCAATGCTTCACAAGGAAAACAAAACATGAGCAGTGCTGGGTTTATCCTAGGGACAATGAAAACTGGAGACACAATAGATTTGGACATTAATATTTATATCCAATATATTAAAAAAATATAAAAGAGGCTGAAACTAAGATGTAACTTTTAAGCATGTTGTAAATTGTGTTAAACATTTAACTTGGGCAAGAAAAAAAGTAATGCTGAGCTCAAACTGCTATAAACAAGAACTTATGTCAGGATGAAAGTATTACACTCCTAAGATGGATAAAAATTATGTAATTGTCAAATGAGAAGTAGGACACAGTGAACCTGCTAAATAAGATAAAAGCTATACAAGTCATTAACTTGATCCACTGCTAAAACTTGGGTCAGGCTGAATAAGGGAAAAATAAATCACGGTAATGACTTAAAAATTCAGATAAAAGTTGTTTGAGAGATTTATCAGTTTCTTGCTGGTAGAAATCAATGCCACATCAGGTGTGCACCACAGCTGTACATCCAGCCTGGATATCTACATGCAGGTGCCAACTTTCACCTACTGTTCTCTCTACTTTGACATACAGCACTGGATTTTACAGAAAACTCCAGATGAAGATATAGTACCACCCAGTTGCTGTAGTTGTGCATGATTATTCAGTGTATGCACAACCAAATGCTTAGTTAGCTTCTTGGACTCAGGAGGTACCTGAGGCATTTAATAGAACTGAGAAGCTGGAAATTCTCTATTTCCTTGCCTTTGTTACAAGGACAGCAGTGGCTTTAAAGAGCAGAGGCAGTAGATTTCCTTGTTATACAGAAAAATCAATCCTTAATAGCTAAATGCCTCGATATCTGTCACTACAGTGGTACAAATCTTATGTGTGTTTGAGGTCTTAGTTTGTCGTTGTTATGGTTTAGCATTAACAGCTAAAGGAGGTGAATAGGAGCTGTTCATTCTCTTCAATGTTATTTTCATCTTGCAGTCTTCCACCTCAGTCAGCTCCTCCTGAGGGCATTGATGTGCTTTTTCTTCAGATTCAGGCATTATCTTGGTGACCATAATGAGGAGAAGCTTTCTGTTTGTTTTCAAATACAAGTCTGGATTGTGAAACACTTACGCAACTACATCTCAAAAACGTTTTGTGACCACGTGTTTGCCTGCATAATCTCATTTAAATGGATTCTTGCTTTAAAGTGCCTGAAACAATAAGGCTACACAAGAATAACAGCACTGTCAGTGTTTTTTCATGGATAAAAATAACAATAATAAAAAATGCAAGTTCTACATTTATGTGATGTTTTATATTTGAGGGCAATAGAACCGAAATATTTGTCAGTGTCCGCATAAAAAGCATTCACCATGCTTCAGATCAATGAGTAATAGTAAGAGAAAGCACATTTATTCCTAACTGGAAAAACATTTCAAGATACCACATGAAGATAATCATACACAAAAGTTAATTGCTTCAGTTTCTAATATAAGTTAGATATTAGCAAGCAAAAACAACAGCAAGTCAGTAGAAGAGAAAGAATTCCAAAACTTCACACTCTCCAGCTGTGCAAGTTTATCACACAGCCTGAAAAACAGTTGCACACTTGCCAGCACAGCTAACTACTGAACTATATACACACCGCGTCTGGATAACTTGCAGTGTGGAAGCTGATAACCTTGCTTCTACTATTCCCAAATATAGGGCTAGGGGTTTTGGTGCCACTATTAGGCTCCAGAGAAACTGTACTACCAGCAAACACAGGAGGGTAACAGTTTTCAAAGAGGATGGATGCTGCTTTGACCAAGAGTTCTGCACTACAGCCTAAGCTCTGCATGGATAAAACAACTGTAAGCATCAAGACAAAAATTTACATAATGCATGTATAAAATTTTACAGGTATGCATAATTATAAAGTGCCTCAATCAAATAAAATATACAATCCTTAGTGTTCCAGAGACCATCACAGGTGTGGTGGGTTTAAAGGCTCTTCCCAGCCCCCACACACGGCAGTTAAAGGAGAGACTGGATTGGTTACTAAAGTTACAGCAAACGTTTAGAAAAACACTGCAGTCCAAAGAGGGTTCAGCTCCCTCGCCTACACCTAGGTGAAACAAAACTTGCTCAGGATGTCTTAAGGAGATAACCTGCTGTGCTACCTTCATAACATCCACCAAAAATGCAACATACTGAAGAGGAGTTAATGAGTATTTCCTGCTGCTTACTAGAAGTCTTCCCCTAACTGCTGAGCTTACAACATCATATTCTTAATAGAGAAATATCACTGGTAAATATAGGCTCTTCATGATTATTGTACAAGAAGAAAAGGGACTTTGTTCCATGAGGTCTTAGATAAAATCAATCATAAATTGTCCAGCATTTCTCAAAAGTGAAACTCAAGCACAATCTTTGCCTGCCTTGAGGTACAGGCTGTCAGTCATTCAGCCAGAAGCACTGAAGAACTGCTATGACATATGGACCTTTATATTTTAAGAGTTAGAAAACAGACAGGCTGGAAAGCTGAGCAGGGAGAAATTTAATGAAATCCAATAAGGCCAAGTGTTGAGTTTTGCACCTGGGAAAGACCAACTCCATGTATCAGCATAGATTGTGGGCTGACCTGTTGGAGAGCAGTGAAGTGAAAAGGACCTGCATCTATTAATCCTCTTTACTTCATTATATACTGCATAATGTAAATATACTTGATATCATTACAGCATTATATATAATTATTTAATTATGAAATCTTACTGTGCTACTTTGCAATATATCACTGGCTCAGTGAAGCCTTGTGTTACATCTTATTATGGAAGATATTAATGGAGGTGAATCTCTAGCTGTACATCTTTAAAAGTTACCCAACACTTTCCGTTATTGAGATACTATTTTTAGGTGCTTTTAATTGTGATTTTACCAGTTTATAGTTTTTCAGGCTGGTTTCTGTCTCAGGCTGAATATTTATCCACTATTTCAGACAAAAGAGTTCAACAATATCCATTGATTTACCCCAGTTTGTTTTGGGTTTTTTTTAAATAATATTCTCAAGCACCATTTTCTTTAGTGATCATATTCTTTGTAACAGGGTCATATGAACTGCCAAATTAATGGCCTTTGTGGCTGGGCTGCATCTTTCACCTTGCCTACCCATTTAAGTTGGCCAGATTGGCTTTTAAAATCCTCCATCTGCATTGGCTCTGAGCAGAATTGCTAAGACTTAACACCAAAATTGTCATTACAAATACTAATCAGGCATCTTCAGCTTCTGCAGACCAGAATGTATGTGTCACATAGCTGAGCAAGGGCTACAAAGGCTTTCAAGGATCCACGTAATAACCGTTCTTAACTGGGTCTGAATGAAGTTGGAATAAAGCTACTGAACTTTGGGTTGGGGCTGTTCTCTCATACTTCTGCTGGTGTCCACACATCATTGGGAAGCACACGATTTCAAAAGCAAAAGGGCTAGGGCCAAATCAGGGGCAGGCTCAGACTGGGAGACCAATGTGTTGAGAATGGAGCTGGAAAATATGAAAGAAGCTGGAAGGAGCACTGGGATTGCTTGGTTACAGAGACCACGTTTAGGAGTAGAAAAGAATTTAAGGCTAGAATTAAGAAGAGAAGTGGTCAGGGAGTCGAAGCTGAGTCACAATAGCACCGAGATGAAATGTGAAAACAGTTGAGTAACATGAAATCACTACAGAAGGGAGACTGCAGTTAGGAGGAAAGAAAAAAAGCAAAAAAGGACAGGTCTGATGGAAGCTGGATTGGAAGGAGCAACATCATTTGTCAAAGCAAAGATAATGACTTTTAAAAGCAAACAAACTGTGTGGGGACACACAGACATAAGAGTAGGTCAAGAGATGGTAAGAAAACTAAGCAGCATAGACTGGGTGAGAACACTGGGACCACTGCTACCAAGAAAAGCAGAAGGCTGGGATTTGATTGGGACTCAACAGAAAGCCCTGAGCAGGACAGAAAACTGCTAATGAAGTGGTAGCAAGATAAGAAACCTGAAGTACGGACTCAAAGTCCAGTAAAGAAAACTAACAGAAATGGCAGAACTGAGGAAGAGTTATGGCTCAGATAACTATAGCAGAGATGAGGCAGGAGGTTCAGAAGGAGGCATAACTGGAAGAAAGAGCAAGAAAAAGCACTTTTTCCAAAGATACAGAGAAGCCCTTCAAGTCTATTCTTTTCCATAGCCTGCAACAGAACCCAGCATTCCTTTATTGTGGGGGAAAAACCTCTGAATCCCTCTGCCAAACTTTCCCAAACCTATCTACACCTGGTCCACACAGAGAACCACCTCTTACCACTGGTGATCACCCAGACAGCTCAAGTGGCAGAGGCCTGCCCAGGGAACCCAACAGTTTTGAGCCTGCTAGGAATGAATAGAGGTCTTAATCTCAGCTTTACCAGATTTCACAGAATCACAGAATCATTATGGTTGGAAAGGACCCTCAAGATCATCTAGTCCAACCGATAGCCCTACACTACTCTTACCCCTAAATCATCCCCTGAAGAAAGACATCTATCCTCTTCTTAAAAACCTCCAGGGATGGTGACTCCACCACCTCCCTGGGCAGCCTATTCCAGTACCTAACCACTCTTTCAGTAAAGAAATTCTTCCTAATATCTAATCTAAACCTACCCTGGCTCAGCTTAAGCCCATTCCCTCTAGTCCTGTCACTAGTCACAAGGGAGAAGAGGCCAACACCCGCCTCCCTAGAATGGCCTTTCAAGTAGCTGAAGAGAGCAATAAGGTCTCCCCTCAGCCTCCTCTTCCCCAGGCTAAACAAGCCCAGCTCCCTAAGCCTCTCCTCATAAGGCCTGTTTTCCAGACCCCTGACTAGCCTAGGAAATAACACTACTATGTTAAGAGAAAGATAGAAAAGCTGCAAATTTAAGCATCAAAAGTTAAGATTTCTCTTCAAATTAATTCAACACACATGGGCAAATTGTTATGATGCAGTCCTACGTGCTTCTCTGTGGAAATCAAATTCTGCCCCCACTAGCACAAAGAAATGAGGCCTCTGTCCTATTTTTTTACCCTTCTTGTTCAGTTAGTGACCACTAGCTTGGAATTTATTGCTACAGATTTTATTCTTTTCTTGACAGTCTTTTCTACAGTGTTCCTTGCAATGGTCTGTGTGATGCAAGGCACTAATTACCTTCACTGTGAGAGCAGTAACAAACCCACTTTCAGCTAGAAGAATTGAGCCAGCAATTTACCCAAGGCCACACAGTTTGCCAACACCAGAACTAGCAGACAAACTTGAATGTCTTCCTCTCAAACTCAATATTCTTTTACCCTGTGCTTCACTAGTGCTTCAGATTCTGAGAATCAGCCTCTCTCTGCCATAGGCAGGGCTCATGAAGACTTTGAAAGATGCTGAGCCTAAATTCCACCCTATTCAACTTCCTTAGAATCACAGTGGTCAATCCTCAAGGATTTTTGGAAAAATCTCCTTTCCTCTTCTCATCCTGATTCCAGCTCCTTTCCAGTCCCCTCAACTTCTCTCTTCCTTGCTTACTCCTCACTTTTCAAACTCTCACTTCCCCAAGCTGTAGCAGGGCTGGCATGAGGCCCAACCTAATAAACCTGTAAGAGCTTATTAGCCTGGTATCCGCTCTATCCCAACCTACACCTCAACTCTCATGTTAGCATCTCTCATTACTGTATTCACTTACTAGTTGAGAACTGTCACACAGGAGGACGACAGGAATGACACAAGAGAACCAAAATCTTTTATGCAGTATTCTTCCTTACCCTTATCCAGAAAAGACATTCTTCCTTTTCCTGATTCCCTCACCCCTGCTTTACTAATACTTTTGACTTTGCACAAGAAAAACTGAGAGACTGTTCAATATGCTCAATCCAGAATTCTCCCATACAAAAAAAAGCTGAAGTTTGTTATGCCAGTATCTAGAAATGTAATATACATATTGCCCCATCTGCACCTATTCTGTAAGCCTGTTGCAAATGCAAAAAGATTAACAACACTTTCTTGTTTTTGTACAGGAATCACTGGCTCAACTAGATACTACCATAATCACCAGTTAATAAAGCAGTCATATGTTCCTGAAAGCAAGCCCTCTTTCCATAGGCAGACACTCCCACAAACACTGAGCGGCACAAGCACTGACAAGCAAGCAGAAATCACATCTTTCCTTTAACAGGGTGCTAGTTCAGGTTTAACAAATTAGTCTGAAGGTGACATCATATTATAAGCCCACATATAAACAAAAGAGGGGTTTTTTTTTAAATTAACTAGTGTACAGCAGGATTTCCTTCCTGTAACAAGGACAAGGGAAGGAAAGCAGAGCTATCAAAACGACACAAGGAATATTCTCCCATTGTTTATCCAAAGCATAAACAACTGAGTCACCTTCCACTGAACGTGGTGTAAACCGCAGTCTTAACCTCATTATGTTATCACCATGCTGTGACATTGACCAGGCTTGTGGCATTTGAAATTGTCAGTAAAGTGACAGAAGCATTTTCCTCTCAGCTTCCTATCTTAGGCAGTCTGTAGTTTTATTCCTAAATGTGTGTTATCTATCTCTGTTCTAATGCACAATTGCAGGGACAACAAGCAGAAAGCCTCCATATCAGTTACGGCCTCTCACATATGCTAACTTTAATTCCCCTCAAACTAGCTCCAGTTTTCCTGACTATATCAAGAGAACACTTGAATGTTCTTAGCACAGCATCATGCATGAGCTTTCTTTACTTGTAAATGTAAGCAAAATCTCAAGAGTTCATTAATACAAAACATAATTTGCACCCACAACTCCTTTCCATTTGTGTGAGTTCAACAGTTTTCCAGCAAATACACAGCAGAAGCAATACCTATCAACTGCTGAAGCCAATCCAAGCGTTTGGTACTACTACATTATATTATTCTAGGATTTTTTTTTAAATGCAGTGAGCATAAAATACAAAATTTGGAGTTTAGTAGAAATGTGCATTTGAAAAATAAAAGAGCTTCACAGTCCAATTTAACATCCCTGGACTTGATAAACATAATTTGATGATTTATAGGAATTACTAGTATAGGAAGTCAGATTGCAGAAATGCAGTCAGAATACCTGTGTGCTATCTGGCCTAAATTTGTTATACGTAACACGTAACCACAATTCCTCACTAACACTAAAAAGAAGAAATTATTTATGGGACTCTTCTGTACTTAGTTCCAATGCTCATACTAATTACTGTGACATCATTTCACACAGGTCTTGCACCTAAAGACAAGGCTTGTGAAAATGGAAATATGACTATAGGTTACTGGTCTTGTACAGGTAGATGAGGCATGTATTGCTTCGAGTCTTCTGTGGAAGGCATAGAACAGACAGTATGCCCTATTTGACCAATGGCCAATGAAATCTGTGAAATTCATACGGAACAAGTATTTATCAAAACATTATTTAACTACCACTTTTCTACTTTTACAGAGAGAAGGAAAGAAGCTCTCACACAATTAAGAATTCCTTCTCACCATCCTCTACTCTGTTAGCTTGTTAAAACCAACTGATTGAATTTTTACCTCAGCCCCCAAAGAAAACATTGTTTGAAAAGTTAAGATAAAATCTTGAAGAAGGAATACTTGGGCCCTAAGGGAAAAGTGGCAGCTTATTAGAAAACTGTTGTGCTGCTTTCAGACCTTGTAAAACAGTTACCATCCCTCACAAGTTTTCTGTATTGTAGCTTCTTAATATCTCAGGAAATTAGGGATGGCTCAGGAAACCAGGGATGTGGGAGTTTCTGATGTAACTTCAACAAAACTAAATTGCAAAATGGAAATGAATGAAGAGTTCTAACACAAGTGAAACATTCTGAGCATTTAGGAAGATTCTGTATACAATTGGTTAGACTTGCACTTCTGCACAGTACACACATCTGTGCATGCTATTCCATGTATTGCAGGCATGCACTCCATTCCTGTTCCAGATTATAGCCTTTGGAGCTCTAAATTTCATGGCTACAGAACACATCTGATTGCAAAATAAATGCTCACAGGGAGAAAAAACAAACAAACAAACAAAAAGCAACTGAGTACATGGGGTTTACAGGAGCATATTTTTAATCCTAGCTTTCTTCTAGTTGCTTCCATGTACAGTTTGGCTCTTTGAGAGTAAGAAAACAGTCTTCTGCAGTTTCTACTGCCTGGAACAGCTTTCCTTTAACTCCAAGTTTCATCTATTCTTTCATTCCATTCCAGAACACACACACACATTTTTTCACCCTTATCTCACCTATTTGATTCCAATTCCCCTCCCTCTTGCTCAGTACTTTATTCACTGACCACAAAATGCAACGCTTCAAAACTCTGTAACAGTTTCGGAATGTATCATACAACATATACTCAAAAAGCGTGTTTCCTAACAGCAGTATATACATGCCAAAATATATCCACATCACCCTGAAAAAAACAAAACGAAATCAACCAAAAAACCCCAAACCTCCACAAAACAAAAATCAACCCCCATGCACATCCAAATCACACAAAACCCAACAACCACAACAACAATCAGGGACTAACAGGAGATTACAGAACCAAAGGCTACTGAGCAGTCAGAGATGCAGGGTTTGATCTACAGTGTGGAATAAAGTCTTAATTTCAGTAGTGCAAATTCCTCATAAGATACAAAGTACCCCAATTTTTCCTTTTTAATTACTTTTTCCATTAAGACCCAAAGAACAAAGTGTAGTAAAGCAGACTCTTCATTTTACTTTCTTCTCCCCTTACTTCTGGGAAACAGTTACTTAGGTAACAACTCAAGGCAGTAACATTTCTAAACTTTCCTGAGATAATTCTTGATTGGCTGGGTTTTTTTAATCCTACTCACAAATAAGATGAGTGCTTTGGTAGACTGCCTAAATGGTGGAGACAATGTCTTGGAAAACAGATACAGACCAGCAACTCAGCTTGCAAGGTGCATATATTTTCTGGTATTAGAACAGTTTCAATACACCTCACTCAATTATGAATCTACTCCAAATTCAGTATTAGCCAGCAGTGTCCCACTAAAATAATCCACACCCAATTAAACTCAAGACAAATTGAGTGTCCTCTAACCATCAACTCTTCTTCGTTTTCCTCTTTCAACCTTGCAAGTCAGAACATGCAATAAATAACATACTGCCTTCTACAGTGAGCAGATTAATTAAACCTGGTTTAGTTGGGATTTTTTCCAGTAAAAGGTATTCATTTTTGTAAGGTGCCATACTGAACTATTTTAAATATACACACCACAATTCATCATTGTTAAAAACATCAAGCTGACAATGAGATAGCAGCAGCAGAGAAACAAGATTAACTCACATATTCTCTGAATACTGAGAATAGTTAAAACTTAATCACTTATCTCTCCTCCTGCTCCTATTTTAAACTTCTTTAAGTTTACAGTGGAAAAGCACACTATAAATTTTTTGTTCATTTTTTTGGTTGAGTTTAGTGTTTTTTAAACACAGAAGTACTGTTCCAGAGAAGTCCTGAAGTTTACAATTTGTTTTATACAACTTCAAGAGATATTTAATCAAATTACTGACTTCCAAGAACAGCATGGATCATTTTAAATACAATGTTTGTCAGCTGTCCCAATCTTCCCTACTTTGGAATCATGGCTTTTGTTTTCCTCCTCTGTTGCTCTGAAATTTCTTATGTCTCAGTAAGTTTTAATCAGGAAATAGCATTCCAACTCATAAATACTGGGAGTAAGTTTTCATCCTGATCCAAACAGACTAGTAGGAAACTCGTTCACATCTTTGAGAGGAAGAAAAATGTTTTCTGTTAATTTAGTCCATTGTGTTCCAGAGCTGTTTTGTGTTGTGCCTTTACTGAACAGAATGCTTTGCTAATATGCAATGCTAAGCCAAAAGGAAATACCCTGGCCTTTTTACAAGGACAGCTCTATCCCAAAGTACCAACACTAGCATCAGTGCTGACAGAGGAAAGCTATCTTCCCCAACAAGAGGGGAGAAAAAAAAACAAAAACAAAAACAAAACCAAAACAAACCCAAACAAACAAAAACAAACCAACCAACCAAAACACCAACTCCCTTCCCCCCAGAAAACCCACTGTTCAAACACATCTGTAAAATGCAAGCATTAATGGACATCCTAGACTTCAGTCATCAAGCAGTGATCTCATCTATCACCTGAGAGGAGTATTATTTTACAAAGGCATTTGGTAAGACAAAAACTATCATACAATCCATGATTAAAAGATTTCTTCCACAAGCACCTGCAGTTTAGAACTTACCAAGCACTTTTGCAGCATGCAGAAATTTGCTACCCAAAACATCACACACAACACCCATGCCATTTCTGGAAAATTCTAAATCCAGCTTGACTGAAACGAGTGCTAACATGAATAGAGGAGACACAGCACTCAAAACCAATTTTTACTTGATTATGTTCTCATCTTCAGTGGGTATATTTATGTTCCCTAGCTTCAAAAGTCTTCCTGGTCACTTTTAAGAAGGATTTTCAAAATAGAAAGACTAAGCATCATCAAGGACTTACCAGATTGGAATTGGTGGCATTGGAATCATCTTCTGGAAAGGGGATATAGATAGCTAAGGCCACACAATTGGCAAAAATAGTCAGTAAAATAATTATTTCAAATGGTCTGAGGAATGGAGTTAAGGAAATTGTTACAAAATGTGCAAACACAAATAATAACAACAAAAAAAAGATTTATAAGAATTCTGTTTAAAGAAACATTCCAAACCCCTTATATTCTGAAAAGAAACATATGCCTTTTTAAGTGCTTTTAGAAGCTCCCAGCCAAGAATCTTCCTAATATGTCAAAAGCAGTGCAGGCCAGTCGCGTGCCAGAGTAAACACAGATTTCTTAAAAGTTTTTTCTTCTTATATTTATTTAGACTGCATTTTCTCTATTTTCCTTCAAGTGTGGCCACACTATTTATAATAGCAGAAACCTCTTCTAGGGCTGTCATCTTTCCTCTTACTAGTTTCTCTTCATCTTCTCCATCAGCATTTAGAAAAACAGAAATAATTTTAACAAAAGGTTGGGGTTGTTTTTGCTGTGGTGGTGCTGTGTTTTCTCTCATTTCTCCCTCAGTTAAATGCAAGGGCCCAAGAAATATATGCACAAATACAGCCAAAAGACATTTAAATGATAATCAATTTTGCTAAGGAAAGAAAAAGTGCTTTGTCCAAAATGTGCTTATACCACATGTTACCAGGTACACTTGTTTTGTTTAAGAATTATATCATAGCACCATTGTATTTTCTGAGCTGGAAGGGACCCAATAAGATCATTGAGTCTAGCTCTTAAACCCAGGGAGGACAGCCCAAGAATCACACCATGTGCCTGAGAGCATTAATATAAGGGGGTATTTCTTTTATCTGCATTCCTTTTAGCATCATAGGGAAAACAAATGTGCCCACACAGTATATTAGGAACACCCTGTCTTATGACAGAGACACTAGCATCAATTCAAGAGGATTGCAGCCCGGCATCAACATTGTTAGGTCAAGAAATCCCCAAACATTTGGGATGTTCAACAAAAATCTTGCACACTGACTGTTTATTGTAATTAAAGAGCACTTTTCTACTGATCATTTTGCTAGCACTGTACTTCATCTACTTCGGTGGATTCCTTAACCTTAATTGCTGTTGAAGCGTCTCCAAACTTTAAGACTAGAGACCAGATTTACATTCTATCTACATTTACTTGCTGCAAGAATATCCTGGAAGCTAGCTCTGTGATAACTCACCAGCACTCTGGAGGGGAATGAAGAACAGAACAGGGCAGGAAGAATGCCAGGTACAACCTGTGCCATAGAGTGCATTTGAGCATGAATTTATCTACCATGGGACTGGCTTTGCAGCATTGCCAAATGTCAACACAGCATGTATGATTTTAGTCAGCAGATTACTGTTCTCAGAAGATTTTACAAGGAAAGGACTGGACATCAGGATGTGCAGCAGCTGAAGATACACAAAAATCCTAGTCATGTGACTATTGTGTATACTCAGATGCATTCAGAGGGTTTCAAACTCAGACTACTGAGCTTAAACATATGAATAATAGGAGACATAAGACAGTATTGAGGAAGAAGAGCAGATTAGAGGAGGTAGATTACATGTGAGAACAACAGGATTTCTCAGATTCCTGTATCTACATCTAGATACTGTATAGACTGTACATTTGTTTTTGCTGCATAAAGACCTGCATTTTCATAGACTTCTTAATTACTCTTTTACTAGACTTCTTGGTTTTGACAGGATTATTATTTATTATCACTGCTTAGGCATATTTTCATATACTTTTTATGCTAAAAATAATATGGTATGAAATCTATAAATACACTGCACACAAAATTAAATACACAACCACATCTTTGCAAAATAAGGTAATTATTTCATTTCACTTTTTCTTACATGCAATTGCACCTTCAGGATCTTAATGCTATACTGTTTGGGTAAGAAACACCACAGAAATACTGTTTGATATTTATTTAATATCTACTATGCTTCAACTCTGATAGTTCAACAAATTAATCTAAACTTTCCTCAGTAGCATTTAACAATTAGGAAAAGTCAGAGTACAGAATAAAACTAAACCTTATCTCATCCTTTGACACTGTTACTTGCCATTGAAGTATTTCATGTTTATAAACACAAGATGTCCAATGAGAGGTTCTGATGGAAAAAACCCACTCTTACCAACTAACCTAAAACCACACAAAACAAAAATATGCAAGCATCAGCATCTTTGGATTGCTTTAATCACATTGCGTGATTGTCTCTTGATCTCAGCAGTGCTGTATCCTGTTTTACAACACATCATTCCCCATCATTCACTGCTGATCTCATTAATTTATCAAATGTCACACTCTACTCTTTTTCTAAAGATGCGTGGTTACTGGGAGGGTGGCAAGTAAACCAATATTCAGCTTCATCCTGTTAGTCATCATCTGTCATATTATGCTTAAAGTATTAGAACTAGGCCAGAAGGGGTCAAAAGCAGCAAACTTAATCAGGGGAATTAAAAAATAGCATATGAAGAAGAAAAGAACAGGCAAGTAGGTAGTTTAAAGTGCATCTAAGAATTGACAGGAGCACTTTCAACAAGTTCATCTGAAAAATATGTCCATGTCAGCAAGACCCAGTATATTCATATTCTGTTTCTATCTTTCTAGCATCCCACCAGACCTCCAAAGAAACAATATTATCACATTGTCTTAAACCCCATCATTCATTTTTTATCATATTAACTACTGCCAAGTTCTGTACTGTTCTCCCTTGACATGCTTATCTATCCCTAACACAATGGGTTTTCCTTTTCTGTTTACTGAAGAAACCTATTAGCTTGTGATTCACTGACAAATACTGTTCAGGATTAGTCCTGGTTTCTCTCTGGGGAGGTGAGGGAGAAATATTTCATTTCAGTTTGTGTTTCATACCAAATTATCAAGTTCCAGTTTGGCCACTTGCTTCATCATGTGGAAGGAGTGAAGCCTTTTTAGTCATCCAAGTCTGATCGACAAACTCTCACTGACTTTCCAGGGAAGCACGTGCTGTAGTTCTGTATCAGTGGTTATCATCTATCATCTGTAACACAGCCTGTTCCAAGTAGCAGACCTGGCCCTGTACTGCATTTGTACATGTTGTAGGATTACTTTCACTGTCTTCTTCTTTGCTTCTAGATAGTCAGCATCTCTTACTAGTGACTCACTAGTGAGTTTTATTACTTATTAGTGGAATTCCAATATAATTAAAACATTATCTTAGCCCTCTTTTAGGGTCTTATCATATGTTTTATGTTTTGGTTCCCGCCCCCCCTCCCCCCTTTGTCCTATTCTTTTCTCCATTCTTTAGGAAGTGTGATACCATGTGTTTAATAACAAAGTGTACAATTCCAAGTACCACAGCTGTTTACCTGGTGGCATCTCTTTATGTGCCTGAAAAACAAAAACAAAAAACCCCAACCAAAACCAAAATAAAATTTAAAAAAATAAAAATAAAAAGGAAAGCCAGCAGCTGCTATCAACCCCATAGAGTCAGTTCAATTCTGGCCTCAGATATCTTGGATATCTCCCATCAGCATCAGCCTGGGCCATGTGTTTTTTAAAAAGCAGACCCCCAACCTTTCTCCTTTAAACTTCTAGTGGTATCTTACACATGGGTACAGTTCAGGCTTCAGTCCTAAACTTTTTTTATGCCCAGCATAAATAAGACAACAAATACTACTTGTGTCCTTTACGCTCCCAATGGTGCCTTTTCACTTAACGTATTGATTTCTACACACTTATGAACAGTGCCTGATGCACACAAACAATCTGCTGGTTTCCAAATGAGAAGATCACAAAGGATATTTCCATTCGACGATGCTGATGCATGCCCTCCGGATGGGATTCTTCAGTGTTAAACACAGCAGTGCCCGGGGAGGCCGCGTTGCTGTGGTCGTACCCTGTTTTTTCTGCTTCCCGTACTGCTGCCGTTTCCTTTGCGTGGAGCTTGCTGTGGATATCGTTGCATTGCCAGCACTACCCATCAGTTTGGCTTGCCTGGCAGCATCAATTGCAGCTTGCCAGGACAGAGCTGCCCCTGGAGTAGGGATATGCTCTGGGGCAAGGCCTGCAGCTGCATTGGCATTCATGTTGGCATGAGCTGGACGGGGACTCCCATAGTTGGAACCTGTGAAAGTGAAAAAGGAAAAAAAAAAAACAACAGAAATTTGTGAAGATATATTTTTATACATTAGAAAAAGAGTAACAATGCTTTTAAAAACCTTAAGTATCAGTAAAATAAGTGCAGGGTATTCACTTAATTCAAACTCTTCATTTTAAAGTAATGCTGCTATGCAATCATTTGTCTTGCAACAGCCTCCCAACAAGACCAAATGAACACTGAGCTGTTAGAAGTGCCTCCAATCAACAGTCTCCAATGATTCACAGAATCTGTCCTTTTCCTTTTTACCCACACATTTGGCAAGTTGGATTGTTTGAAAGCTAAAAGATTAAACTAGTTCTTATCATTTTTATCACATAGATATGCAGCACTATGCTATTTAGTGCAAGGCAAAAGACCTAAATGAGATTCTTAGGCCCAATGATAAAAAACCTTATGTTTTCAAGATCATCCCAAGGTAAACTGAAATTTTAACAATGAGCTTAATTCTCTCTGCAAACAGTACTTGTATATAAGCCTAAGAACAGCCTGACTAGAAGGTACGCAGAAGCAGAAACTGGAACACAAAAGCAAGGTTCATGGCTTTTGTGCTCTATAGAATTCTGTGCAGCTAATTCAGGCCTACCAACATTCATTTAGAAACTGGAACTGATTCATTATCCTGATAAGCTGATTTTAAGATAGATGAACTATTTAAAATCAATGGAGTAACACTTACTTAAAAAGCATGTATTAACAAGATTTCTAAGTCCTACCAGTCCCAAGTTTTGTATCTCTTTTAGACGAAACTGAGGGAGTATATGCTTTGCCCAATCACAATAACAGGAAAAAAAAAAAAAAATATATATCAGGTGACACATGGCTGATATTTAGAAGGACTTAACAGTACAAAGAAAAGGGCACCTTTTCAACCTAGTGCAATTGTTCACTGTTTTAGAGACACTTAAGAGACCTGTGCCTCTTCAATGAGGCTTTTTCAGCAACTCAAAATTTCAATCACTTCAAAATGAGTGAATTTTGAAACTTCAAAACAGATTCTCTTACTCTTTGGAGTATCATGCAATTAAGATATGAGAGAAAGTGAAAATTTAACAGAATTTTGCCACAGACATTTCATAGAAGAAAATATAAGCCATGTTAGAAAAGTGTGACACAAAAGCTACACAAAGTCACAACGAACTTTTATTAGGAAGAATGTCTTGTTTAGATATGCCTTACATAATTCTTTAGAGACTACCTATTTTTTTTTTTTTTGGACTTGTGAATTTGCCTATGATTCATATGTTGATCCATTAGTAAAAGGAAGCCTAAATGGACTATTGATCTTATTCCTTCACAGGCTATGAAACCAGAATTCAGTTTTAAAACACTGCACACTCAAGGGCTTGTGTTACCCCTTACATCCGGTCAGCGCAGACTATGCTTCAGAAAAAGTGCACTTCCAAGAGGAAGACAATAGAAACTCAGTAAAAAGAGCTGGACCACCTTTTATTTCAATCTAAAGTGTTTCACAGATAGAGAAATACAGTGTTACTAAATAGATCAGATGGGCTCCTATAGACTTCTGAACAAAGAAAACAGAAGACCACATGACATTCTTTTTTCCTTAAAATGTTGGATGAAAGACATTCAAAACCAAGGAACTGGCAAACCGCTCTTGAACAGAAATAATTACCCAAGATGCATATTTCATAGCTGGATGTGCAGTGCCAAGAAATCATAGCAATGACTGCACTACAAATGAATCAAAACAAGTAGAATAAATACAATTACATCAACACAGAGTGCAACAGGATATGCCTCCACATAGAAAGCATGCAAGATTTTTAAATTCATCTCACTGAATCACAAGGAAGGACACTATAGAGTCAGATGTTATTTTGTGTCAGGCATTGCCATAAGACTTCCAGGCTGTTACAGTTTTATTGCACAGCAGGAAAATCTAGAGCTTGTCTCTGCTCGGTGAAAAGCCTCCTAGTTGCAAACCAGCCAAAAGAAGCTGGTGAGTAATATGACTGTTAAGTGAAAGGGAAAGCTGAAAGAAACAAGAAATGGGAAATAGTTAATTCACATCCCTCAGATTTTGAAACTGAAGAGCTTTCAGAATCACACAGGCTAAGCGGATTTCCTTGATGAAGCAGGCAATCAACAGGCAGACAAACTTAGTTAGATTTCTAAGACTAAGCAAATTGTACGCAGCACTACTCATGGGATACGTATTTATTTGCAGACTAGTTCCAGATGCAGTTTCTCTTTAGCTTCTATTTGACCTCCCTAGCCTGAGGCATANAATTATTATTCTCTAACTCCAGCTCTTCTTTAATACTGACACATTAGAGTGGATATGAGAGATGTGTGTGTTCTCCACTAAAAGCAAACTTGCTGATCCATCACCACTGTGTTCTTATCATGCTGACTAGACCATGTGGTCCTGAAAATAAACAGCTGCTGCATCTTAATGAAGACTTTTCTGCAATTTGGGAAAGTGTCAAGCTTCTTCATTATTATTACTTATTAGTTAGGTTTCACATGAGGATTCGAGTCTACACATTTTGACTTCAATGGGCCAGCAAAGTTAAGGATACAACTTCTGGTGGTTTCATTGCTTTTGCTTCTACTGTGATCACCAGTCCTATAATAAAATGCTTTGTCTCAAATTAATTTAAAAAAATGTCAGTAATGACAGATTTATATTAAAAAATATTACAAATATTTGTTAGTGATAAAGATCTGTTTTATGAAGCTCAGAAGCTGCAGACTATCTGTACTAAACTAATGGCAACAACAACTTACTTGGTGTACCGACAGTTTATAGAAAATTAAAGAGTGAAATTCATAATGCTTCACAGAAAGTACATTTAGGAACTGAGTAAAACATTTTCAGCACAACGAAAATTTCAGGGAGAATTAAATCCTACATTATCATCTAAAGTGTTAATCTCTAGAAAGAAAGTAAGCAGAAGACAATTCATATTGAACTTGTGAGGCAGCATGCTAAATTTCACCCTTGGCACTCATTTCTCCCCCACCACAAAACTTTGCTGTAACCTGAGAGTTGCGGTTACTGGATTTGTCATTTTCATTTTGCAGCACAGCAGTTAAGACACTCACTCAATTTCTCCACTACACAAAGTGATTTAAGTATCATGAAACTATTGTATCTACTTAAATTATTATTAACTGGAAGTTGACTAGAACTGGGAAATGGAGATTCAGCCTTCACACAACTGCAATAATTCACTAAGCACCATGATCCACAGTGTCACCACCCTGCTAATCCTTATCATCCTATAGCAAGAAATTGTCCTGTTGACTATGTCCAGCTGGTGCACAAAACTCCTCTCTCAAGTACTTCTGTGCTGTGGATCATGAGTTTAAGCATTTGAGTAGTAATTAAACAGAAAAGTCCATGTAAGTAGATACATTTGATTACAATGTCTTTGGGAGAGACTTTCATTTCTGCAAAAATCTGATGCTGCAGAGATACTTCAATTGCAGAAACAGTTCTCCAATAAATACAGTTCTCAAAAATGGGACTTCAGGCAGAAAAGTAACAAACAAGGTTGCTATACAACAGAAAAGGAGACACATTGAACAAAATACCTGACACTGTAAGCTTACAACTAAATCACCAAAATGGTCATCATCAAAATCACTATTAAAATATAGTGATGACCATTAATACCTTTAGAAATGCTATTTCCATTCTAACAACATCTGTCATGCCACCTATTAACTATCTCAAAGGCATCATTAAAAAAACCTTAGTGACCATTCTATATGAGAAGTGAGCAGGTTAATGACAACGAAATTGCAACTTCTGCATTTCTTGACCTGATCTAATTAGTCACACATTTATTTTAGAGGAATTTGTGCTTAGATTGTTTAAATGAAAATAGAGCTATGTCAACATGGAGTGTCGCCATTCTTTTTTTCCCATCACTTTAAAACCAATCAGAATCCTAAAAATGCAAACCTTGAAACAATTGCACAGCTGTATTTCTCTCCAAAGCAGAGGAGAGATGTGTACAGTGAAAGACAAAACTGGTTAAAACAACGTCTTAACTGAACACTGAAAGAAAGTAAACAAAGTAGGAAACTGGTCACACTACTAAGATCAGATGCAAGAACAGTTCAAGTACATAGGAAAAAAGTTATGACTGAAGTGAGAGGTGCCTAAACAAGAAATCTGAAGAACAACACACACCAAAAAAGAACAGTCGATGTATGAGATCATCTGTTAATAAGAGGAAGAATGTGGAAAACATTGATCCATTAACCAATGGAAAAAGGAGAGCACTCGATAGATGCTTGTAAGAAGGATTAAGCGTTACATGAATTTTGCATCAATTTTTACCAAAGAAAAATCCATCAAGAACAGGTGACTAGCACAATTAATTCTCAAACCAAAACAGGTACAATATCCAACTGTAAAAGGTAAACATGAAGTTAGAAATTACTTAATATCCATGGTTTCAGCCACTAGGTACCACACCCTAGAATATCAAAGAATATTCAAAGAACTTTCTGAAGTAATCTCAAAGCTGTTTGCTGCTGGTTTGCACTCATGAAAGACATGAGAGATGTTAGAGGACTGAGAAGGCGTGAATGGAGTCCCCAGTTAAAAAAAGTGCTAAGGGAAGACATGTAAACCCATTTGAATTTTACCCTCCAGAAAAAAAAACAAACCTGAAATAAGTAAAATAAGTGCCACAGGTACTTGGAAGACAAGGAGAAAAACAGCAGCAGATATGGATCTGCTATGAGTACATTGTGTCAAGGAAAACTAATTCCTTCCAGAACTGGGTGCAGAATTCACAGGCAAGATAGAAGCAGTAGGTGCTATGTCTCCTGACTTTATTAATAATTTTGAGGTCTATGACAATTTCATAAGGATATTAGGTACATATAAGCACAAAATGAATTGCTATGAGTATGAAATCAGCAGATGATGCCTGAGTGCAGTCTAAATTAGAGTATTGGTCATGTGGAGGTACCCATTCAACATTTTCATTAATGATCTGGATGATGAAATGGTGAGTGGTGTTATTAAACAAGCAGGTAACTCTGAACCTGGAAGGTAAAGAAAATACACTGAAGGACAGCACTTGAATTCAAAGAGAACTTCATGAATTTGAGATAAAGTCTTAAAAATAGAATGGAGTTCAGCAGGGGCAAATGCAAAGCATTTAAGCAAAATGAATCATCTGCCCAAATTATTTTCAGAAAAGTCTTGGGGGTTATACTGGATCCCCAACAGAACAGAAGCTGGTATTGTCATACTGCCTTCTTCCCACAAAATGCAATCATTTCAGTGTAGTATATGAACAGGGATAAATCTATGTAGTACTACAAGTAATCCTCTTCAGCTCAGCATTGACAGGGCTTCAGCTGAAATACAGTGAGCAGTATCAGGTTCTACACTTAAAGATGTGGCTCAGTTCAGACTGTGCAGTAGAGAGCAAGGACACCAATCAAAGGCCTAGAAAATATGAGCTATGAGGCAAAGTGACAGAAATGAGAATGTACAGAACTTGGACTGCTGCTCCTGAGGATCTGAGGGGGGAGGAGGATATGATAGCAGTCTTTAAGAGTGTGTGTGTATGTATTTTATATATATATACACACATACATTACGTATATGTTTTTAACATATTTTTTTATATATGTGTATGCTTTATGTCAAAGAAATTAAAGGGAATATCTATCACCATACTCACTGTGAATACAGAGAAGCAATGGCTTTTGCAGTAAGAAAAATTCAGGACATACTCTAGGAAAACACTTTCTAACTACAATGACAATGAAGCACACCTGTTGACTTTCTAGGTTGGTGACAATACCCTCCCCTCTCCATACTTTAAGTCTTTTAGAAGAGGACAGAAATACATTTCTCCAGAATCACATGCATGAGGCAAGATTTACAGTGAGAAGTAGACTCTTTTGTTAGGCTAAGGCAAGTCGGACCTGAAGGAAGGCTTTTGCACAGAAAGCTTATGTATTTCTTCCATCAGCTACCCTGTCAAAAGAGACCTGTCCATTAAACCCTGCTTCACTCAAACCCTCTAGATCATCACAGTTACATCGGCACATTGTAAGACTTCCATATTTTTCCCAGTTCAGGTGCCAGAGCACTGGAACAGACTGCCCAGAGAGGTTGTGGAGTCTCCTTCTATGGAGATATTCAAAACCCGTCTGGACGCGCTTCTGTGTGACCTGGTCTAGGGAATCCTGCTGTGGCAGGGGGGTTGGACTAGATGATCTTTCGAGGTCCCTTCCAACTCCTAATATTCTGTGATTCTGTGTGATATGCCTGCTCATCACTGCATGGTGGAAGGTGAGGGCCCTCACTCCAATAGGCCTGGAATTTCCTTGGGTTTAAACCCTCAGTCTACACATATATTTTTCTAGAAGTCTCTCAGTATCTCATGAGACCAAGGACTAATCATACACAAAATTTAAAATCTTGAAGTGAAATAAACCCACTTACTTGTATGAGAACACTCTCTCTTCTGGAAATCTTTATTAAATTTTCAGTTGACAAGCCTTGAAATTTCCACTAATGACTACAGGGCTGCACACACAAAAAACTCACTTTCTTTAAAGTATGATTTAGATTTTTTCCCTATTTGCCTTTTTCAAAAAGAAGCTGAGGAGATGTTAATTCTGACAGTTAACTGCTAAAGTGACACTATTTTTTTTTCCCCAAAAAGAAGATTTTTCTGGAGGCAATTTGTAAGCAAAGATAGAAGTTATAATAAAAGCTGGATTTAAAACTTCACTATGGCTTTTTTACTACAAGAATTATAATATATATATACACTTTTAAACATCACGTCAGACTAAGACTTTGTATGTAGCTGTTAGCTCAGACAAGAGAGTTGAAGAATTTTTCCTGTAAATTGTTTTGGGGCTTCAGAACACAGACATAAAAGATACATGATAAAAGACAGTTTATTTGCCATAGTTGAGACAAAACATATTTTTAAATCTAAAAAAACCCAACCAAACTTTATTCAAGAACCATGCTTCATTTGCAGCTAGATCATTGTTTTCCTTTAGATCTTGCCTCTAAACAGACTTTTTTGCTGCATGCCATTGCCATAAGAAGATGCTATGAAGTCTTAACAACGTGGTAAAACAAGTCCATTTCAATGAAGAAAGCAAACGCAGAAGCTCCTCCTACTTCAAGTGCTGAATGCCTCCAAGTTAAATATTTATGCTTGGAAATTAACTATGGACACTGCATGCTAAATTATAACAAGTGTGCCAATACTATTTAGATTTTGAATTTTCTGAGAAGGGGACAGATTTTTATTCTATATTGGTAGAATATACAGCACAACAGATTCCTGGCATAACAAGAATACAAGCAATAATAATTCTCTAACAACATTGTAATAAATCATTGGACAGCTCTTCCCTAAAAATCACCACATATGCACTTCTCTCCATGCAAAAATACCTTGCTTCAGAGTATGTTGGAAACCCATTGCTTCCAGGTAGGATCCTTCCTCCATATACAGTATCTTAGACATGCAAAAGATATAGGCACCAAGATTCAAATTTCTAACATTTCACTTACTTTTATGTTTTAAAATGCTACGGTTTTCAACGAACACAATTCAAGTATTTAGGGTGGGTTGTGTTTTGGTTTTTTTTGCTCTGGGGAGCATTTTTTGAGGGGCAGCAGGAGTGGTGTTTGGGTTGTGTTGGGGGTTTTGTAAAAAAATACATTCTTGTAATAAAAGCAAATTATATTCTCATTTACTGATAAATTTGGGGGTTTACAGCTCAATCTACAAAACCAAAAATTATAGCATCGCTTCCTCTCTTTTTTAATTACCATGTAATAAAAAGTTATCATATAAGATTTCGTTACTTGAGTGTTCCTTCTTTTACATCTCTGATTTCATCCTTCCATTCTGAAACAAAACAAAGTAAAGCAACAGTCTGATCTGCCTCCTTCAGAAAATAAGCATCTTGTCAAATCTTATTCAGAAGACTCTAGAAAGCCACAAGTTTGAAAATCCTCATTGGTCTCAAAAATCCATCTAGTTTCTGTTCTTCGCTTCTGCGGCTATGGATTGAGGGCAACTAGACTGGGAAATAAGTTCTCATTTTTAGAGGAGGAAGAAGGGTGGAAAAAAAGCATCAAGACTACTAAACATTATGCCCCAAGGCAAGTGTCTAATATGAAAAGTTTGGTAATTGATGTAGATATCAGGAGAGTCAGAGTAGTCTATTATAAAGCTCAGCTGGACTACAAATTCTATTAGGAGATAAATGTATTAGACTGAGGTGGGTGGGTGTTCAGAAGCCAACTTCCTTCAAAGCATTTAAATTTCTCATGGCTTTCAAGCTGCAAGAAAACAAAGAAACTCACAAAGAATCCTTTTTGTTTCTGGTGGCATCTAGATTAAGCTTTCAGAAGTCAAGCCAGGGAACACTTTCCTACAACTATAGCTCACTGAAACACTCATAAAACTCATAAAAAATAACAAGGGAAGACTAGCAACATAAAGATCCTTCTTACTAATAACAGTATTTATATTCATCTTAAATATAGATAAGCTTGAGAGAGCCCAACTAGCTGTGTATTTGAAGGAAAGGCTAGCAAGATCTTTTAAATAAACCCATAGTTCTGCTGAGATAACGCAATTTGGCACAGAAGGCAAAGCACAAAGGCATTTCTAACACCAAATAATGTATAAATTTAAACCCAAAACTCCTAACTTCAAGTAGCTAGAGATGCACCTCTCACAGCACAGTGGTAGGTAAGAGTGCCTATCATACAAAACCTTTGCAGTAATATGCATACATGTCATGGTGAGTTTCTTGGAAAAACAATGTGCTTCTTGGACATACTCCACGCACAGATCCCCAAACAAAGGTAGCAAGAGAAAGCTTTCTTGCTCAAATGTATATTTTTGTATGATTCATCTAAATTAACATTACCACCATTAAGGATCTTGGGACCAAGCACATCTTTGGTAAAATTACCTTGACATCAGTAAAATTTGTCTGGACACTGACTATAACACAACATATTGGATTCTTCTGACAAACTTCTTATCTTAGCTGCTCATCATTTTCTTATTGGTGAAGGATGACTTTTCACTTAAAGAGTTAACTAAATTTAACTTCTTAACAGGAATGAAGCTCTTATAGGTTTAAAATAATCTTTGCTGTATTAGACAGTCTTCAGAATCTTTATCTGAGAATGCAGAGCAGGATAGAAATCAATACCCAAACCTGCTAATGTGATTAGCCTCACCCTACCCAAACCATTTGAAAAAAGCTCACTCTACAGTCAGTACAGAAGACCATTTCTTCCATTCTTAAGACAGGTGTCTGAAATACAAGTGAAGGCAGCTGCTGAAAGTGCCAGTTTCTCTTCAGATTACTTCTCAGTCATCTAAAACACATCTTTAATTGCATATCAAATTTAAGTGGGTTAAATGAGATTAAATTACTTCCACTTACTTGTGGACAATACACATACACGTGTTTGTGCACAAGGTACTCAGCAACTCTGTAGCTGCTTTCATCCTAATTCTGTAGCTGCTTTTGGCCCAAAATATGCAGAAAAATTTGGAAAATATGTACCAATGTATGATATCTAAATAATTCAGAGTCTATCATTTCAATGATTCTTCATCCTGGAAAAATACACCACAATTCTTCCACAACTCACAGTATTCTCAGTCCAGAAATAGCAACCTGCTCCCAGTTACATCAGGTAGATGATGACTAAAAAGCATAAAAAGATCTCTATACAGGTCCATATCAGACAATATGAATTTCAGTAAAGACACACACGCACCAACAAACCGAAACAGAAGACCCTTTAGCATCCAGATTAAATGGAGACCAGCACTGCTAAACAATACACAGTGAAAAGTGTTACAGGCTAAAGGCTTTTTGCTTCCTTTTGCTGTTCATCAGGTCACTATTCAGCTGCACAAATCCAGACAGCAGGCAGAGTTTGTTGGAAAGAGCTTAGCAAATGTATAAAAGGAGAGGATACATCTAACCTTCCTGTACAAGCCCCAAGCACTCCCAGCCAGTCCTCACTCCCAGTGGTGATACCCAGATCAGTCTCATTAATTCACATTATCATACAATAACTGAGGTTAAAAGAGATCTCTGAAGGCCATCTGTTCCACATGCTCCCTCCTTTTCAGTCCCCTCACTCTAAGTGGCCAAATTTCATCAATCTCATTGGCTACCCAGCAACATACTTTATACCATTACTTATCTCAGTAATATCTCAGCCCGAGAGGAGGGTTGCAAGAACTGACCACAGTAGGTATTCAAATCTTGTTCATTCAGGTATTGGGCATACAACTCAACAGTATAGTATATACCTAATTTTAAGAGGTACCTACTACTTCATACTTTGTGAAAACCAGACATCTGTAAATTATATCATTAGCACCCACACAAAATAAAGCCACCTAACAACCACTAGCTGCTTTTCAGAAAGGCAAATCTTAGAATCATTTTAAACTGCATTCACCCAATCCTAGATTATGCATGCAATATGCTAATAAATTAAAGATGCACTCTCTTCTTGAAATACAGGCAGTTTCAAGGGAAAAGGTATTAAAACATATTTCAAGTGTCAAAACTGACTATAATTTCAGCTATTAATCTTAGTTCTCTAAGCCCTATATTTTCTATTTTTAAAATGTGGTTTCCTTCCCCATCTTCCCTCCCCCCCACTGCTCAGAGTAAAACCAACAAAACATCAGAAAAAGCAATTGAAAAAGAAAGTTTTTAAACAGACTACCCTAATCCTAAGAATTAACGAAGTGAAAATAGACATATTTGGGGGTTCTCCTAGTTTGTTATTTAATTAATGTTATCTTGTGTTTTAATAATTTTAGACAAAATAAAAGTATTCAAACAGGAGGGTTCTTTGTAACCTGGCACCATTAAGGTACTAGAAAGACATTATGCAAAAAATGGCAAAATTTGAACAGAAGAAAAGAAAAAAAAGTGCTGCCTCAGTCTTATCCTTCTATTTCCTTTCATCCAGCGAATCTCAAGAGGATGCTCCATAAGCAACATGCTCTGCAACACAACAAACAGGAAGCCCTTGTGAACCTCTGCTAAAGCAAAACCCACAAAAAATTACTAACCACATGAACATAATCCATGCTATACAACAAAGGAAAACAGTGGCTTGTTTCAATTACACAATAAGAAAATGCAATTGGGGGGAGGGGGGAGGAGGGGAACACACCACAAAACACAAAACCAACCCATACTTTCCTCAGCATTAACAGACTTAGTCACATTTTTATAGTCACTTTGCATAGAAGAAAGTAATTTTTCTGAGTTATTTGGTATCTAAAGTAATATGTTCTATATCTATCATGCAGACTTTAACAGTGGTATGTTTTTTATTTACTAGTATCCCCCTGGAGAAAGTTTCAAGTCTTAATATTAAGCATGTGTAATATTCAGATGCAAAACCAAACATGCTTGACTTGCTCTGCTAGTTAAGAGCATTTCCAAACTAAATAAGGCACTGAATCACAAGATAGCAACTGGAGCAAAAAGACAGGAGAAAAAAATAATAAAAGGTGAGGAAAATTAGCAACAGCCCTTTTATAGTGCCTGTGTGAGAAAAAACAGCATCTGGCCTACATCTTAGGTTGAACACTAACATATAACCCTGAAATAGTTCTTATGTCACTGGTTGTCTATACAAACATTGTTATCCAGCTTCTCTGTGACCTTTTCTGCAGTGGATGCAGACAAATGTTTGAGACAGCCTTTATAGATTCTTTCCAAAAATAAAAAATTCTGCTTATATAAAAGCAGATTCATTGATCATTACTGAATTCACACATACCAGACAAAAGGTGGCAACAGGAGATGCACATGAAGTTTGTAGAGTACTTGCTTAGAACTCAGTAGGAAACATTTTAGCACCACCATTGAGTTTGTGCTCTAGCCACTGCTCCAGCTCGATCCTGATAGTTTTCAGATCACACTGAAGGTGGTGAAAACTGAGGCTTTTGTGTCCCTTTCTTGGGGTGCTCTTCACTTCATAGGATCACCACCATAAAAGAGGCAAGAAATTTCCTACAAACCATTTACTACAATAGCATCTGAACACTGGTCAAGAGAGTCTACGTTTCTACTGCTCATGGAGGTGAGGAGGGGAAGAAAAATGTCAACAAAAAAACCTCCACAATCCCCAAAACCTCCAGCCTATTTACCAGGAGTAAGCATCTTCCATTACCTCCAGAGCCTGCTATCAGTACTGTGCCCTCCCTGTTTCAAGGCAGAGCATGCATGCAAGTTAACTCCTCATTCATGACTGAGCTGCTTTGTCCCAAGAGACAGCTGACCAGCTCTAATGGTCAGACTGAACCAACACACAAACCACATTGGACCTCAATATGTTTCAAACTACGTGCGAGCCTAAAAGTTCAGGTAACGTGGCTGCACAGAGCATTACCATGGAACACAACATCACAGCCCCCAGTTCTGAAACCCACACCTCAAAAAGCACAGTGGAACGGTTTAAAGAACTAAGAAAAAGAGGTACAAGGAAATCTAGAGTGGAATAATATCTTGCAATGAGACTAAAGATATCTGAAAAGATATAAAGATATCTTCCTACAGTTAAAAAAATAAAACTGAATTTATCAGCATAAGCAAGTGAAAACCCACATGAGCCGTTCAGCTAACTGAAATAACCTTTAGGAGACCAAGCAAACTCAAATGTATATGAAGGTATAAATTTGCTAACAACAAGAAAGCCTAACCAGTAGAAAACTTAACTGTGAAATGTCAGGGGTCACTTTCACCTTGCCTCCCTAGGTCAGGCCTCAGTACTTTTCTAATGTCCCTTTTGGTGCTCAAACAGCAGGATTCAGAAACTGCTGGGTGAGACTGTTCCACTTGGCAGATGTCCTCCAAAACCTGTTATCCACAGACAGCCAAAGGCCAGTAGGAAACACAAAGCTATTATGGTGATATTTAAAATACATCACTCTGTAAAATGGTATCTTTCACAGTATATCAAGGCCTGTAGCAGGACAAATGCAACATTTTCACACACAGACTGGGAATCCCCATTGTTGTCCTTATTTCAAGTTATTTGCAGCACAATGGCTTAATCAGAAAAGCAGTCTTACAAAAACAGTTATGTTATTTTAAGTAAATGACTCCCACTTAAATCTATACATTTCCTGAAACATTCTCTTGTCTCAAGTTTTGAGTCATTGTAAAATTACCAGGCACAGGCTGAAAAAGAGCATTCAAAAGCAAATGGTGAAATGATGACAGAAAGCATCACAGACAACTCTATGCAGAATTACAGAATAGCTTTCCACAGAGGCATAGCATATGTTTGTTATTTCGAAAGAAAGCTTAACCTGGAAGCCACTGACGAGAACTGATTACATTTTAAAAGTCATTTCATCAAAAATTCCCCTTACTTCCTATTTTAAAATTCAATTTTCAAATCTGAGTTCAAAAAGTTTAATTATTTTATCAGTATCTCTCAAGAAGGGCAAGTATCTCTTTGAACTGGTCTACCCCATCAGAGATAATTTCTGCAAGCAGAATTTCTTGTTGATTCTCTTCAGGAAGCTATAATAGTTGCTTCACATATTATAGCTGCCACAGCATGGCCTTTCTTCCAGGGCACTGCAGGTGTTCAGTCACAATATACTTTATGCAAAGGGCAGCACAGTAGAGTCAAGGTTATAAATTCTGTGAAAAGAGGCTCTGTAGACATAATAGGATGATACATAAAGACTTCATATCTCTGCTTGTGGCAGCAAGAGGAAAAATTCTGAAAAAAATACATGTTCTTTGAGATAACATATTATGAAGAGTGTGTGCCACCCTTTTTTTACAAAGAGAAAAACTTGCCCTGCCAAGATGGGTTAGCCTGTTCTCCTGATATCACCAAAAACAAATGCCCTTCTAGTCGTCCTTTGGCTCTATCCTCCAGGGACAAGGGCTCTCCCTCTGGCTGAAATCATGGATCCAGTACATGTCTGCTACTCCAGGTTCTGGCAAGCAGAAGACTATTTGCCAACACATCCAATGCTGAACAAAGTTGCCAAGTTAATGACATCAAATGAATTTTGTGCCTTGATTTATCTTCTCTTTGGGACCTTGTTACTGCCTAAGTTTACAATGATTCAAAATCAGCACTTTCAAAATTAGGCACACTGTTCACCCAAAAGCACAAAACCACACAAAACAAAGTTATTGCAGAGAACTCTCTCTACATTGCTATCACCTAACTATTAATCTTTCCCTGTAAGTTTTGTACATTCCAACCAGTCTGGCTTACCACACTTGCTACTTAAGAGAAGCAGACTGATTACAGCATTGTTTCCCTGACACCGTTTCCTTGCATGCTGACCATCTCCGACACTATGCAGAAAGCCTCATCTCCTTCCTGGATTTACCTATTTTACATTCACATATTCTCCATCCTTAAACATAGTCTTGGGAAAAATGAATTGTTCTCACCCCAGATGGAGACAGGGATATTCCTTAAGAAGCAGCTTCCCTAAATTTACAAACAGGGATTTTTCTAGAATTATAGTTTTTGTTGTCATGCTTTTCTTTAACAATCTCTTGCTTAATGGCTTGCGTTAAGGCAGGAAGTGTATATTTAATGTATTTGCATTCACACAGGTCACCTGAAAGACAGGTTGCCTACTAAAACACACAGGCAGAAGTTGGAACTCATTTCACTAGTTCTAGCAATCTAAAGTCTAATATTTAGTGTTAGTCATCAAAGCTTTATCTATATCATCAAGACACAGTTAAGTACCTCCAAAAACATAGTTCACCCTATAGATTTAGGTATCTATAATGTTCTGTGGCTATGACTGCCTTCCTCTCCACTGACAATGCATAAACTCTAGATGACTAACTCCAACTGGACAATTTACAGTGAGGTAAAATGAAATCTGTGCCAAACGATTAGTTTTACTGTGTTAAGAATGACAATCTGAAAACACAGAACATTTCTCTCTTATTTCACACTATTCTATTCCTTTGTAACACAGCTAGATTCTTCCACTTACAGTCACTTATTCATTCTGGTCCCCTAAGCAAATTGTACTTCTCCCTATATATATACACACACAACTGTGTAGGCACAGTGTCTGCAACTGCAGACAGCTTTGAGACATTCTAACAGATCCAGAGAGTAGAGAATCTTTTTCCAACTATTCAAAACCAAAAAATAAAAATTCTCGGTGATACACACACTAGAAAGATGGCAGATAAAAGCAGAAGTGCCTTTGTATCTAGATTGCTATTAAATTCCTGCTGGTGCCTGCTGATAAGGATGCGTAGAGCTGGGAGGAAAAGAGAGGCATACTCATAGCCATTAGCACCAAGTACATTGCATGTCCACCACATACTACCACATGTGGTCCCCAGAGAGACACCAGCCAGCAGTTTCCTTTTCTGTCAGATTCCCATTTAATCATGGTAACATTTACATTCAAGAGGAGCACACTATCTCTGCACCTACATCCCAGAGTGAAACACTCCCTGATGGTGAAGTATCTGGTTCAAAATTCAAACTAAGATCCCTGCACTTACTCCTCATAAACCAATGGATCTCTGGACAAACATGCCTGATCATTTGTCTCCAGTTACCTAAGATATCGGTCCCCTTTCACAACCATTACACCTCCTAACTATAGAGCTTCTGGTCACCACAGAAAGATGGTAAGTACAAAGAAAAGAATCCTCTTTACTTATTAATATATAGCCCCCACCTGCCAAAGTTAAGACTGCTCAGAATCCTTGGTGTTAGGACTGCAGGAAGATAACTCAGTCCTGGCTTGGGTAACCAAACAAGACATGAAAAACTACTGGATATGACATGAGAAATTACCAGACAGAATAGAGCAAGAAGCTGACAAGATTTAGAGGTAGCATTGAGAGAAAAGGCTAGATTTCACACAAGGTCAAGAGGGAGTCAAGTCAGAAATGATCAAACTTCACAGTTAATTGAAGGGAAGTACTGAAGCCCTATCAGGGAGTACCGCAAGACTAAGTGCCCAGGTAACTGTCAGCAACGCCAAATAAAGCCAGGATTACTAAGCGTCAGTGTCAAAACCACCAAATTTAGGTATGGATGTAGAAAAGCTGGGACCAGCGGAGAAAAAAGTAACTAGGAGTGAGTTGTTTATCCTGGAGAAGACTGGACAGAGAAAGGAGGCACAAAGGCAAAGAAAAGGAGAGTCGGCACAACTGAAAAGCAATAATGCAAATCATGGAACAGCTGTAAAGAGACACCCACTGGGAACCCTGCACTTGACCACCACAGCTTGACCAGTACAACAAACCAACCTGCTGTTCTAACCATACCACAAGGTTCAAACCTGCTTGTGCAGTCAGGAAGACCAGGGCAGGGGTTACTCTCCCTGGGTTATACAGACTGATGAATCATGCATCCTGGTATTGCCATGTCTGTGTCTGTTAGAGGCTTGATGACTTTAGTAACTACAAGCCATTTCATAACATGTATCTTATTAAAATTAAACATCAGATTAATTTCTTTGCCTGTACTTCCCACAGTAATAACATTCTTCGCAGTCTCTTCCCAGCAGTCTCTTCCCAGAAAGAATACAAATTTTCCATGCCTATTGACCTAGAATGCTGGGAAGAACAGTAGAGATGGGAGATGTTCAATAGCACAGGTATCATGACCATGTAAATATATAACATTGGCAGATAATTTCAGATAAAACTTTTCTTCCCCAGCCTTCCAAAAGGAAAGAAATATAGCCTCTGCGGAGATATGAGAGACTTTCTGGAAGTCTACATCCCAACCCAGAAATAAATTAAAATACAGTCTGATCCACTAAATATCTGTATTCTACTCTTCATGTTAATCTTCCAAATAGCACCTGACAATCTGTTAAATCTCTCTGTTTGGTATTTTGAAGCTGCAGAATTAGGTTTAGATATTTTCTATTGCTGTTATTAAAACAACTAGCTACATGAACTAGATGTTTAAATCCTAAGATGACAAGTGGGGCTTTCCATCTTCTACAGTAATTCTATCTTTAAATAGTATTTTAAAATAGTTTTTCAACACTGAAATAGGGAGACAAGTAATAAAATTCACCAATATATTGAGCCATCTGGATGAGCTTACATCACATTCCTTTAGAAGTACCAAAACATCACCGACACATTCTATAAGAATAAATTTCCTACTCTCTGATAGTTGTAGAACTGATTCTACACAGGTCTTCCCCATCCATATTTCTCATAAATAATGCATCCTCTACCCCTACAACACGCACACCAAAATCTTTAGCAACATTCAGTCCAGCCTAGGTTTGTATCTGTGCACTAATGTTCCCATGACAAACCACTTGAAAGCACAACAGACAAGAATGCATACCCCAAAATAAAAGTAAAAAGGTAATCCTGGTGCAATAAGAGCAAAATCAAGACAAACCATAATAACGGCAAAATTCTTAGCAAGAATGCTAACTACTGGAAAAACAGAGAACTGCTGACCCATATGTACTGTAAAATTCAACTGAAAACTTATTTCAGTAGAAGCTTTGCATTAAGACAGGAGGATGTATGTTCTTATCAAATACATATCTACTGACAGAAGTATTCCAAGTTGTGTAACTCACACTGCAAATGAAAAGCACTTAAGAAGATATCTAAGCATAATGTTCCATAGAAAGTAATGGAGGTTGCATTACCAGTGTTAAATACTTTTTGCAATGTTTTATAGATTTTTTGTGTTTTAAAATATAATCCTTTATCAAGCACTTCAAGTTTTATAATGTTCTAAGATAATTTCCTGAAGATTCTCCCAAGCACGTGTAAAACTCCATGGTCAAATTCTCTGAAGCTGGATTTCTGAGTTATTTATTTATTTTTAAACACTTCAGCTGTTTTTATGAACTGTCAGTAGCAAGTACCTCTAGTTATTTTGTTACTGACATCATGGCATGCATAACAGCTTTTATCACTGCAGGCAAATTGGGACACAAGTTTCCATCTCTTATGATCACTCTTGACACCCTTTGCCTTAAAGCTGATAAAAGCTTTAAAGATGTGATCCTCTTAATATTTCACTCTTTGCTTTCATTTCTGACTTTTGTTATAATGGCCAAATTGATAAGAGATACTCTCTTTATTTTGGTCACTACTATGCCATTACATGTGATTTCAAAACCAAAATTAAACTATAACTCTTTTGGTAATAATGTCAAATGTGTTTCAGCTCTCAGCGTATACTGCTATGTACAAGACTACCACATCCCAAACACCTGCCAACATTTCACACTCACAGGATTTATGCAATGGAGCCAAAGCCAGTGAGAATATGATGGGTAGAGGATATCAGTTATATCACTCCATCCATTCACTGATTTAAGAATTCAATTTTGACATTGCACCGAATCTAACTGATGCCTGTGAATCAAGTTTTCCACTTAAAAATTTTTTGCTTCGGTAAAACATTCACATAATCCACTCTTACCTGTTGCTCCTGAATACAGTCATACAACAGTTCCATTCAAACCGCAATTAAACCCGATCACTTTCACTTTTCACTCTATAAATGCATTTTACTTCTCTCTAAAGACACCAATTCAAATTTAAATTACACCTGAAAACACTCTGTGCATCTATACAATTTATAAATCAGCAATAATAAGCAATTTAAGTATCACATGGGAATTTCAGCACACAGGTGAAGCTTTCTCCTCTGCAAATAAGTCTATTTGTTTACAACTCAAGAAAGTATTGACTATTATAGATTTCCTCTTTTCGTAATGGCACTTGGGCTTATCTGACTTTGCCAACTTTGCTGTCAATATTAAATTTATCCCAAGGAGCACACTCTGTTCCCTCATCCAGGTCGTTAATGAATAGACTGAAAAATACTGGTCCCAGTACTGACCCCTGAAGGACTCCACTAGACACAGGCCTCCAACTAGACTCCATCCCATTGACCACAACTCTGACTTCTGTCCTTCAACCAGTTCACAATCCACCTCACTACCCAATCAGCCAGACCACACTGCCTCAGTTTAGTTGCAAGGATGATGATAACACTAAACTGGGTGGAGTGGCTGACACACTGGAGGGTTGTGCTGCCATTCAGTGAGACTTAGACACGCTGGAGTGTTGGGCAGGGAGAAATTTAATGAGATTCAATAAGGCAAGTCTTGCACCTGGGAAAGACCAACCCCATGTATGAGTATAGATTGGGAGCTGAGCTGTTGGAGAGCAGTGAAGGGGAAAGGGATCTGGGGGTCCTGGTGGATGGAAGGATGACATGAGCCAGCAGTGTGCTCTTGTGGCCAGGAGGGATGATGGGATTCTGGGGTGTATTAAAAGGGGTGTGGCTAGTAGGTCAAGAGAGGTTCTTCTTCCTCTCTACTCTACCCTGGTGAGGCCGCATCAAGAATATTGTGTCCAGTTCTGGGCCCCTCAGTTTAAGGATAGGGAACTGCTGGAAAGAGTCCAGCGCAGAGCCACCAAGATGATGAAGGGGCTGGAACATCTTCCTTATGAGGAAAGGCTGAGGGAGCTGAGTCTCTTTAGCTTGGAGAAGAGGAGGCTAAGGGGGTGACCTCATCTATGCTTTTAAATATGTGAAGGGTGTGTGTCGGGAGGATGGGGTCAGGCTCTTCTCAGTGAAGCCCAGTGACAGGACACGAGGCAATGGCTGTAAGCTGACAGAGNAACCCCGCCCCCCCAGGGTGGGGGGAGGCCAGGGGAGTGCTGGGTTTGGCTGCGGGACTTTTGTTGCCTGGTAGCCACGAGGAAGCCTCCTTTCTGAGTTTTCTGCTGTGACCCTTGCCGAGCTGCATGCTGTCTGCCTGTGCTGGAAGCTACATGTGCTCTCTCACTGCTTTGGACTGCTTGTGCTGATTCCACTGGGAGCTGGCATCGGGACGGTTCAGTATCTTGGGTCCTGTACATGTTTATATTTGTTTCACTTATATCTGTTATTATTATTAAAACAGTTTTTAGTTTTTAACTTCCAATCCGGTCTCTCCTTTACCTGCTGTGTGTGGGGGCTGGGAAGAGCCCTTAAACCCACCACAGACCCCTTCACACTTAACTAAACCCAATTTCTAATATTTGCAGAGAGGGTCTGCACGGAAAATATTCTGTGAACTACATGAGAACTACGAGATAGAAAACAGCAAAGTTTGGCATTACACATCAGTCTTAAATTTCAGCCTCCTGATATTTACCAGCCTGTATCAGAGTAAACCTAAAGTTCAACATAAATACACTATGTGGTGTATTTAAGTGCAATAATTAATTTTCCCTCTATCTTCAAACAACATCAGTTTTCATCCCTGAATTCACCTGCATTCCACTTCCTCTCACACAGTCCACTCTAGTATTTCTGCACCTAAATTTCATAAACTCTACTACTAACAGCCACTTCATAAAAGCTTCAATTTCAGAACTATTATTTTTGTCAATAGTGCATAAAGCAGAATATGGCTGCTACCTAACAAAGCTGGACTGACTTGCAAGCAATGGGACACAAATACTGTCTAAAAGGTTACTTCATCTGACAAAAAGTGTCAGAGGAATATCTGATATGCCAAAAATATAGAGTGATTTTTTAAAAAATGAGGAATTTTAAGAAGTCTTACATCCAATCAGCTGTGATGAAGAATGGAAGTATTTTTAATCCTTTAGAATAAAGAATCTGAAATCTGATCAGTAACATGAATTTGTTCCTACAATGCCTTTAGGAAGAAATGTTGAGTTAATTACTCAATTAGAGCATATTTACTTTGTAATTATAATGTCATGTTCAGTCATATTTAATTGTTTTTTCCAAAATACCCAAAGGCAACCATCCACATCATGTCCTGAAAACCTGTAAAATTTAAGATAAATAACAATTCCATTTAGAGAAGCATAATTTAAACATACGATAAAGCATCCTTTAAGGTTTGATGGATCTCAAACTATTTTCCTTTAAAACAATTAACACTCAAGATTCACGCACAAGATGCAGAGTTCCCATGGAAGCAAGCAGATTTTTTGGTTTCATTTCTGGCTCTGGTTTGAAAACCATTGTCTCCAGTCACCCTTAAGAATTAGTTTATTTGAATCTTCTGTCTTTTCTCAAAGAAGCATCTTTTCCCCCATTCTTAACTGCCCTAAGTTTGTTGATGTCTAGCTCTGGAGACTGATGAATCTTGTGGATTTCTTTTATTTCTTTGCAGGACAGGTGTCAGGTTAAACATTGTTTTGGTGTGTGGTTTTTTTCCCCTCACAGACAAGGCTTTAACTGGTACTCTAGTAACTCCTGTCCACTGCTGAAGGAGATTTGACTTGCTGATCTCTCCATGGATTCAGAATATTTTGCCTGCTGAGACAGCCACTGTGATTTAGAATTTAAAATCTGGGACAAAAAACCCACACATACACACACACACACATATGCACACGCAGAGAGGAAAATAAAAGGAAAATTTCAGAAGTCATCTCAAAACACAGTCTTAGCATTTCCAAATAAGCTTCTAACATCCCATAGAACAGTCATTAATAATCACCTCAATTTTCTTTGGTCAATAGGGAAAAAGGAATCTACATCAAAGTTATGACCCTAATCCTGTTTGGATTCAAGCCCTATAGTCTTCACTTCCATTAGAAGAAGTGGTAGTCTAGTGGTTAGAATTTGGTGCTCTCACCACTGGGGCCCAGGTTTGATTCCTGATTAGGGAAGAATCCTGCTGTGGCAGAGGTGTTGGACTAGATGATCTCTCGAGGTCCCTTCCAACCCCTGACATTTTGTGATTCTGTGATGGTGATTTTATGTGTGGGTGTATAATATCCCAGCTGTAAGTAAACAGATTTAGCGAAATGTTTGTAAATTATAGCAGGATTCATCTACTGACCTGATATGTTAACGTGTTGGAACACTACTCAAGTGAACTACTCATAGAGCTCTACTGCTTCATCATCACATATGCTAGTCTCTGTCTCCAGCCACAATTCTGCACGAAAGCTCATCTAACAGAGCAGGAAAACAACTCCCTTACAAACTCGGTGTCTCCATCAGAGCAACTGAGACTCCAGGCTTCTCCCACCTCACCTATAAACTGTTAAGATTTCCAAAAAAAACCCCAAGCAAACTACTCTGAAACCAGTATGATCCACTGAGGCAAAAGTCCCTCAAGTCCTTCATCTCAAAGTTTCAACAAATGGCCACTATGTTTGATTAAAACCAGAAATACTGTTTCAGTTCAGCTATTAGCTGACATATGTCAATTAACTCTCCATCTTCAAATATATAGATTTAAGTATATGGAGTAGATACCAAGAAAAATGTGTTGAGTTTGTTTGGATTTGTTAGTTACCATGAGGATAATTAAATACTGCAACAGGCTGCCCAGTGGGTTTGTGGAAGCTCTGTCCCCAGACATTCAAGATCTGACTGGACATGGCCCTGAGTAACCTCATCTAATTAGACCTATCTTGAGCAGGGTGTTCCTGCAAGTCGCTTCCATCCAACATTACAATTTTATTTAATCCCTGCTCCTTAAAAAAAAATGCAGTTCTTTGCAGTGAAATGTGTACCAGTGAGAACGTTGTCTCTCTCCCAGAGCTATCCTTTCTCAGAAAGATGTTTGTGAAGTTGACATACAGAGCAGACCAGCTTTAAAGCCATCACCAGTGGGCTCCCCACAATTTAAGCTTCTCTTGAGGAAGAGCCATGCTAATAATCTCTCAGCTGTAGATCACAGTAATTCAACCTTTATAGCTGGATGACTGCCAATATGACAAAATAAAAACAAAATATGATTCCATAAAATTTGTCACCTTTTATGTTATATATATATATTAATATTTTCTCTTTCCCCACCCCATCTTTTCCCTGCTGTGCTGTTAAATTCAACAATCCAACCCATAATATTTAATGCCATATTTAGGTTTCTGGAGAAAATCAACAAGGCCTTTTGTTCTGGAAATCTCTATACACAGTACAGAGACACCTGTGACTCCTCCAGTTTAAAGAGAGCTACCTTGAATCCCTCTCAAATTCTTAATGTAGTTTATATTTCTTTTATCATTATATCTCATCCATAGAAACTGACAAACTCTTTCAAGTCAAGGACTCTTTCAGACAAAGATTTATATACACTATCAACAACACCCTGATTTATTCCAGGACAACCTTGCAATAGCAACAGGTGTCCTTGTGATCACATAACTTAATCACTGTATTTCAGAGATCCTAGCAGGGCTACTATACCACCTAAAACTATATCTGCTCTCTGGCAGAAGTTCCATAAACCCATGAAAATGAAGTAAAAATTATATAAAACAGTAAATAGTCTCTCTTTTTTAACATTCATTTGTAAAACTACAAGAAAAAAACACCAGTTTTATGTTAGGTAACAAATGAACTACATCAAAAGGGAAAGTATTCAGTGGTAATAAACATGTCGGAATGCTTAATATTGTCAACTTTGCTTAAAATTTATGACGCTGAAATCCAGTAATAAGCATTTGAATTAATATACCTTTTTCTCAAATTCATCTCAACACCATTATCTAAATAGAAAACAGTGTTTCAGGTAAATAATTGACTCAAAGACATATTGAGTTTGTCTACAGTCTTCAGAAAAAAAAGACAATTGAACTATTTAATAACATCATGTTTTGTAAAGCTTATCTCTGCCATTGGTAAATGCTTTCTTCAGTGTTCATCTGATCTGTTGTTTTCAATAGTTTGAGAAATACTTTTATTGCACAGTCACATGTGTTACATTGGTTGATAGACAATAAATTTAGAGAACACATTTGCTCAAAAGGGATCCTGTATCTGCTGTTCCTGAACTTCAGTGAGTCTCTTCCTCGAGTTAACTCCCAGAAAGGGTTAAACGAGACAGTTCTTAACAAGATAAACTGCTACACAATTCACACATGTGCCCATAAAAAGTCAATTTAGGAGTGACTGCCACTCAGATGAATCCTGTTTTAATCATGGAGGTAGACACACGCTCTCTAAATTGAAAGTAAGCCAAACCTAAGTATACACAGTAACACGACATGTTCTCTAAATGAAAGTGTTTTGAGGAAAGAAAACAAAAAGATGAGGACAAATAATTCAAAGTAAATCTCTCATTAAGATAAACAAATTTCAAATGGCAAGGGTGTGTCACATCTGCTGCAGCAAATTACGGAGAAATGCAACCAAGAGGGGTTTCATAAGGGTGTCTTGGTTCTAGAAAGCACATCGGCTAGGTCTTCACAAGTGTTCATAATGGTAGAAATTCACAAGCTTCAGGAAGCCCCAGTCTGCAGAAATGCTGATGACTGAAGACAAGTTCAAAGAAAATCTTTCAAAAGTATAAACTTTAAATTCCATTCCTTTAGCAGGATACTTAAATACTCCTTCTAAGGATAAGAAATGGTTGAAAACATTTAAAAACTTTTGTGAAGACTCTACTGGCAACCCTCACAGGTAAATGCAACATAAAGCATTGTTATTTAATATTACATTAAACATGTTAATATTAATCCAACATAATAAGAAATAGCAGTGCAAACACTTAACATTTACTGAATGTTCCAAGTACTCTGAGGTAGAAGATTACACTTTACAAATACAAGCATTTATTGTTAAATCAGGAGGGTTGGCATTTCAGTGCTCCATTTTAAAACAGTGATTCAGATATTTTTTCCTACCCTGAAGTCCTTAAGATAAGCTGTTACAAACCACTTAGAGGTATTTATGTCCCACAATTAATGCCTATTCTGACAAGCCTTTACAACAAACCCTGAGTGCAAAAAAACAAATACTCAAAAATGAAGACACAGTTTGCTAACCTGATCACTTTGCCACCACGGAAGGAAAACCATTTCTACACATAAAAGCACTGCCTCAAAAAATTAGAGGAAATAAATTCGGCATTCTGAAAATAGAGCAGAAAATTAAAGCAAACATCCAATAAATTCTAGTCCACATCTCCAATGGGCTACAATGTCCTGTAGCATAGCATGAGACAGATTTCAACTCTTCAACAGAAATTAGCTGTGAAGAATACTCAGTCACCTCTGTACTTATACCCGCAATGTTAAAGGGAATATTTGTGAGTTTGACACCCACTTTAGGTCAGAAAATGCCTTAGGGACTACGCTTGTGTCTTGACCTTCTCACTATCAATAGGCTTCTGAGAAATAAAGGATATACTAATTAGTTTCTAATTTAACAGATATAAAAGATACAAGGACTATGAAAACAGTGTCTTACAGGGAAAGATTTCAAGAACAGAGTATGTGCAAGTTAGGAAAGGAGGCTGCAAAAAGACCTAATTATGGTTGACAAATACCTGAGGGGGTTCTTTTTTACAAGCAGCAGGTAGAAATCTATTCAAAATATGTAATAAGGACAAAGCCCAAAGGCATTATCCAAAATTGAAGGAAGGGTAGTTCAGACATGGTATCAGAAATGGATTTTCACTCAGAGGATCATTACTATATGGAATAAATGACCTACCAGGGGCTCTTCAACCCTAATGAATTTTATTCTGGGATAGATACATACCTATCAGTGCTACATCTGGCCTTTCCTCCTGAAAAGCAGGGGATGGATGAAGCAGGCCTAGAAGTGTCTTCTGCCAAGCTCTCCTGGAGTGTAGCCACAGCTCCCAGCTCCACGGCCCTGTAGTGCCATCTTCTGGAAGAGGCAGTACCCGGGACCCTCACCCACCCTCCTTCCTGCCCACACCCCCACCTCATCCTTGGAGCTGAAAGACACAGCAAAGCTACTAGGTTGGGTTTTTTTCACATCCTGGCAGGTCACCAAATCTCACCAGGAAAGATCCTGTCAAATGCTGATATCCAAAGCAACAAAATTTAACCAGATGTTTAAACTACACTTGAGATTCAAACTTGCAACATCAGAGGCCAGGGTGACTCATTCTGGCCTCTCCCCTGAGAGGTCTGTAAAAGGTGGGTTCACAAACTGATTTTCCATTTTATCTTATGAGAGCAACTTCTCAAAATATTATGATTAATATTAAAGATGCCCATCTAGGATTCCACCCAGTCCCACATGTGCATTAAGTGTGCTGTAGTTAGTTTTGAAAGCTCTTTCTGGTGCCTGTTGGGTGGGATTTTAAATTTTCTAGATAAACACATGCTCTATGGTAATAATGAATAATTAATTACTATACAAATGCATTCCATTGTGCAGCAGAAATAAACACTGAAAAGTGTCTCAGCATCAACAAATAATGCTATCAGCTCCCCTTTCATTGTGCAATGGGAGACTGCAACAAAACCACAGTATACTTGTATTTTAACATCAAAAATATGAGGAAACTCTTACTGTAGAGTGACGATTTTCAGTATACAAAATCACATTCAAAAGCATAAACCAAATGTGTTACAAACCTACCCGAATTAGTAGTTAAGATGTCAAGAAAGCACTTTCAAATCCAATTCCTCTTCCCCACAGTCCTCATAGTGTAACTATTGGCCTGTAGCACGTTTTATTTATTTATTTTAAGTAAGCCACTATTACACCAGTTCCCCTGCTGCCCAGGCTCCAGAGCTGTTCAGGTAGGTTGATAAGGGACTAGCTGAGAACAGACATGTGCAGAAAGCAGCAGAGGCCTAGTCATGACAGTTGTATTTCAAGAACATACTTAAAAATTTGTCTTGCACCAGTAGTACCTGGGATATTCACCTTACTACCAGCAACTGAAAAGGATGTAAGAGTAAAAGGCTTACCCAAATCAATCATCCCTCTTACAAGCAAGGAGTAAATCAGGACCACAGAACTAGCTTTGCCTTCTACTTTTATATATATATTTTTTTATTATTATTATTTATTTTTTTTTTTTATTCCTTTTAATGATCCCCACCTTGCACAGAGAAATCTGTGGTTGCTTTAATTACTTCATTCCACATTGTGATTGGTTTGCTCCCATCTCCTTGCCATCAGGTTTTCTTGGCTACTGATCAATTTAACCTTTCAGGTGTTGTTTGTACAAAACAAAAATAGATTGTAAATAAATGGCAACCTGAGCACTATTAGGGAACAGAACTTTCTTCCACCTGGCTGATCTTCTATTTGCTTTAGAAATTGCTCTTTCACCTGGGAGTAATGACAATCTGCATCAAGAGACAGATGCAAAACTCTTCCTCCAATTATATAATCACTGCAGCTGATAAGGAAGGAGCTGGATTTAGGTTGCCATAGTGTTGGCATATTGCTATGGAGGCTAAGCTCTTCGTCCACTTTATCAGCTCTGGTCCAGGAAGAGGAGCGCAATTACGCTTGCTGAATGCATGTGCTGTGGACTCACTCCCACTTGGAAGGTGCACTCTGGATCAGGGGCTGCTTCCTTTCCCCTCCCACCTTTTGATAAAGCGCCTATGGGTGGGAGTGCTTTTTTGTTTGCTTGTTCTTTAGGGGTTTTTTGTTGTTGTTGTTGTTGGTTTGGTTTTGTTGTTGGGGGGGTTTTTTAAATCTGTATTTAATTGGAAGGAGGGTGGTGTCTTTGAAACCCACTGCCCTTCCATCATTAAGTGGTGTCACAGCGCTAATGTACCTCCCCAGCTGCACCCTCGGCTGCTCCTGGGAGGTGGTCCAGGAAGCACCTGGGGAGCTCATCAGGGATAGGGACTCTCACCAAGCCACTGTCTTCACCCCACCACCCAACTACTGCCCAGGCATCCTCACACCCAAAGGTGTTCCATCCCAGCGGGCGGGGGCACGTTTGTGGGCAGGCAAGTTGGTACTGGCCGAGGAGGGGTTATCCTGCAGGGCAAGGCCAGAGGCAAAGGGGGAAGATGAGGAAGAAGTTGGCTGCGGCTGAGGGTTTCTCCAAGGAAGAGAGAGGCAGTTGGGCAGCCTGCTCCCGCCAGAGCAGGACTCCTCTCTCGCCGAGGGGAGGAAATGGCTCTGTCTGTTCTGCAATACCGACGTGTGTGTGTATGAGCAGCCAGGGTTGGTGGGGACGAGAGGGAAGGGGGTGACAACATGCAGGTAACAGGATAAAAATAACTTCAGGAACGGCACAGCGGGGTTGGGCGGGGGAGGGGGGGGGAAGGTTTCTGGAGTTTGGACAAACAAAGTTTTACTACAGGGAATAGGGGGATACGTTTGCTAATGCCGACGAGCAGCAGCACGGGTTGGTATCCATGATGCAGGCGATCCTGAGAGGAGCTCGTCGAGAAATCGCTGCCTCAACTAAACCCCAATTTTAATTTTAATACACTACCCGGGGTCCCTCATTCTCTCAGTATGTGCGTGGGTATAGTATATATGTGTGTAAATAGATAATTCCCCCTTCCCCTCCCCTTTCGTGTGAGAGATTAGAAATAGCTAAGAGAAGGGAAGGGCTCCTCTCCCGGTGTCTTAGGAAGCCATACGGAGATGGGAGGTTAGGAGGAGCGGGACGACATTAAATGGGAAAGATCCCCTAATTCCGACAGCACTACGAGTTAATCTTACTGTGACAGGAAGGAGCGAGCTGCCCCGTGCCTTCCCTCAGCCACCGGCCACAGCGCGCAACCCCTTCGCCGGCCGCCCCTCCGCCTTAGAAGGCGACGACGGCGACTTAAAGCAACTTTTCTTTGCCCGGGGTTCCCTATGAAACACCCGTTCCCCGAGGGACTGCGGGGGTCTACCTGCAGCACGCCCGGCTGAAGGGAGCTGGGTGGTCCGGATGGACACCCGTGTCAAAGGCTGTCCTCTGCCCCGGCCCCTCCGGCTGCCGCTGGCTGTGGCAGCGCCGGCAGCGCCTGAAGGGAAGCGAGAGCTTACGGACAAAAGGCTAGCGGAGAGAATGGTTACTAGATCCTCGGAGGTAAATCTCAGGCTTACCTTGATGGTTTTCTTCTGGAATGTACATCCTCTTGTTTTCATTGACCATTTAAAACGAGTCCAGATTAATCCCTCCGAAAACCGGTTTGGTAAAATTCAAAGAAGAATGGAGCTGCAGAATTTCCCCTTTTATTATTACCTGATTCCCATTATTGCATCAAACACCAAAAACTGATCCTTTCCACTACTGCCTCCTTTAGTGAAATTGCAATGCATCCTCAGTACATCCGGGCCCCTTCCAAGAATTTAGCACAGCACCTCTGGCTGTTAAACCATAAAAAAGAACAGGAAGGGGGGAAATGAGGGAGAGAGGGGAAAAAAATTTAAAAAAAAAAAAAAAGAGAGAGAGAGGGGAAAAAATTCTAAAAAAGGAAAAAGCATCCAGGACAAACCTCTGAGGGTTAAATGTCTTTTTAAAATCCACCAACTACAAGAGTAAGAACAGGAGGAAACAAAAAAAGAGAGAGATGTTCAAACGCTGCTGCTCCTCCTCTTCAAAGCCATTCTGAGCGCGTTGTGTTGGCAGGGAGCTGTTTCTGCAGAGGAAGAGAGCACAGTCCCAGCCCCTTACTCCCTCCCCTCCCTCAGCGCGCTCGCTCCCCGCTCTCTCCCTCTCGCCGACAGACAGACACACTGAACGCTTCCAGATGTTCCAGCTGCGGCGGCTGCACGCAGCCCCCCGCGCACAGCGTTAGGAGCCGCCGGACTTGATCTGAAAGTTGAACACGCTGCCTGCCTTCACTGCGCCTGCTGAAGCCTTGCTACAGACATGACGTCAAGGAGACGAGCTGGAGCCGGCTGCCTGGAGAAGTGGGGGAATAGCCGAGGGGAGCGGCGGGGCCGGGCCGGGCCGGGGGGCGGTGGCAGGGTGGCCCAGCAGCAGCAGGGTGGCACAGCAGCAGCAGCACAGCGCCGCGCTCGCCGGCAACTCGCGTCCAGAACCCCGCGGCAGCCGGCGCCGCCGCCGTCCTCCGGGCCCGCTTCGATCCGGTTTCTCAATATTGTGGGCTCTGCCCTGCGGTTCCACTACGGAATGCGACTGTGAGCTGCATTTCAAACAGGACAATATTACTCGCCGAAGCGTTACGGGAGGCATCGTGTGAAAGCGTTTAGCGGAGCGGCAGAAGGGGCTGCGGTTGTGTGTGATCCCTTAGGAGCTGGCAAACACAGGCAGGATAGGCAGGCAGCGGAAGGGAAAGAGATACCCAGGGACAACTTGCACAGACGAGAGGATGCACAGATGTTTAAACAGATTACTCAAGCTAGGATTTGCAAAATCCTTGGTGGAAAGACCAAAGTGCTCCGCTCATGTCCCACCACTTGCCTTAATTATGCCTGTCATTTGGCCCTCTATAACTGAAGCCTCCACAGAGTGCAAAAATGACTTATTTAGAACAAAATGTGAACTGAATGTGGTACATGTTGTGTGTATCTGGACTCTCTGAGCTGCCATGTTAAAACAGGAGATGCAGAGTTCAAAAACACCCTTCAGGAACCACTGCAGAAACTGCCACAACCTGAGAAACTAAACCGCTGTGATGTACATGGAAGTGAATGTCTACAATACCATGTCCTATCTACAAAGCCACTGCTGTAAATTCTCATGATAACAGCATATCCATTTAACATCACATGCATGCAATAGTATTTGTGGAACTTGAAACATGATGGTTCTTTCCTTTCAAATGGTTTTCCCTTTCAACTAAAAAAAAAAGTATTTTAAAGTTGGTAATATAGCTAATAAAGGAATTACTTTCGTATGAACTTAGTGCCTTCCCTACAAATGGATTTCAGTGGGATGTATCAAAAATCTGTCTTTTTGAGGCTTTCCTGCCACCAGTTTAAATGAGTCCTCTCAAATGGAACTCGAAATCCACCACCACCTAAAAGATTTAGGAAAAAAAAAAAACGGAGAAAACAACACATCCACTTGGAACTACAAAAACTGAAATAGATGTAAAGCACTGATGAGGCCAAAGCACTTGTCCTAAAAAAAGGTCATTCTGGTTTCTAATAACCGCTGATCATCACAATTTATGTGTTAGATGCTGTTCAGAGGGTAATTCACCAACAACATATGCCATTGACAGCATGTGGAGACACAGATTTATTTCTGACTCAGGAGGAAGAGTTCCTCTGAGCAATTAAAATGATCTGTCCTCTATTGCCTAGTTTTTCTCTAATGTCACATGCACTTACCCTGTTTAACTTGCTAAACCAAGCAAGATCACAGCTAGAGGTGGAATGACAAGATATTAGGTTTCATTTTCCGTTCAAGTTGCCTTTTTCTTAAAAACGTTTTCCCTTCACAATTATAAGGACTGAAAACAGCAAGTCCTTCACATTTGTCGTGTAAATCCACATTTTATTTTTCTGACCACAAATCCTTGCCATTTTGGATTGTGCTAATTCCATTTTTTCCAGCCATGAGTCAACTGAGTGTTGCATGATTCTCCCTCGCATGGACATAATCTCTGGAGAAGCAATGAACTGCATGCTGATCACTCTTTTACAGAAATCAAACACCTGTGGGGCACCTGTAAATATTTCTTTTGCCCTTCGTGGGTCACACTTTCAGCCAGCTAAGGATTTACGTATAGTATTAGTTAAAGAGCTAATATCCACATAGCCTTGCTTTAAGACAGCTCACATATTTATATAGCCACATACCCAAGCTGTCCCTTCCACCTACAAATCTGTTTCTCCATTCTTCATCCCTCTCTCTTTGCTAAGCTCCCATAGTGGCACATGAGTTGTGCCAGTTACCAAAAATCAAATACAGGAAAAAAGTAGAACAAGAATCATGAATATTAGCTGGCATTAATTTCTTCAGCATAAATAAAATTCTACTATAGCTTGAGTTTTTGAGTTTTTCTTACTCAGCAGTTCAGATGCAAATGATTTTCTATACAGAGAAATGGAAAGAAACTGATTGTGTGTTTAAGATGGAAAGATCCTGCTAATCAAGGAGAATCAGGTGGTGTATGAGTGAACATCACACCTTCCCCTAAAGCATTTGTACTGTCAAAGTACACGAAGATGTAGTCCATGAAAACAAGTTTGGTATAGAGGTGGCATTTGAATAACAGTGCCATTCTCTCCAGAAAGAACAAGAGGTGTTTTCCTTAATAGAAACCAGGAAAATTCAATTTGCCTAAAATTTCTTTCTTTCCATTCTTTACACTTGCTTTCCATTTTTCATAGAAGTAGTGCAGAAAGGATTATTATTATTATTATTGTTATTATTATGGGGCAGCAACTTGGAGAGTTCAGGGAGAACAGCAGCCCTTCTCTGCACAGCCTCTGAATCCTGAGTCCTCTGATAGGGTATGTTCTGGGCCAGGATTCAGAAGGCAAAGCATAGAAAGCCTTCTAATTCACTTAGACTGGATTATTTTCGAATCACTGATGCTCTGAAAAGCTTTAAGACTTTCAGAAGGGGGAGACCTCTTAGCCTTCTTCAGAGTTAGATCCCCATACATGCAGCCCAAAAAAGAGTATACAAGTGAGAGAAAAATCTTTAAAATGTTTTGAAAGATGTATTCCTTCAATACAAAAACAATTAGAAAGTTCTTAGTCCCTGCCTTATGTAGCAGATTTAGAGGTAAGATGGACAGTGTAATGGTTGTCTCATCTCACACCAGGCTAAATCCATGCCTGTAGACTTCCTCTGAGCGGATAACTACAGATTGGACAAACGATCCAATGTGTGTTCAGCATTAGACCAGATCTAAAGTGGAGATACTAGTTTTCTACTCCATAGGAGTGCTACAAGGATAAAAGTTGTTCTCCAATTGTCCTGAGAACAATACTAATGAGGGCCATATAATGCACCAAGATAGAGATTTCTGAAAAACAGCTATTTAAAGTCAAAAAGCGTCAAAGGTGATTTGTAGGGGCATGTTGTGAACATGCAACAGTTCATTCTGCATGTCAGGAATTTTTTGTTCTGTGTACAATGTAGTACTCCTTCCCTCTTACCCAGCCATATATAGAGTATACTAGGCACAAGAGCTTCTTCAAAAACCCAGTATCAGGTCTTCAGAACTGAAATTGCCTGACTAGGCTGTGCAGGATAATGTCTCCTTGATTCAAAAAGGTAGAGTTACTGTTATGCTGTATTTAAAGAGGGGACTAGAAAGCAATGGGATTAAAACAGACAAAAGCATAAAATAACTCTGCACTGGACTCTTTTTATAACTTACAAAATTAGTTGAAAGGATCTTTAAAGTGATCTCTGTACTTTTAAAATGATCTAGGGTTTTCTTTGGGTCTACTGCACAAATTATGTAGCTACCTAATTGCAGCAGATTATGTTCACACTATTTTGATAGTAATACTTTTTACTATAAAATAAGGTAAATTATTCAAAAGTGGAAAAGAAATTTATTTATCTCCAGAAAGGGTATTAAGGCTCACAATACAAATGTGATTGCTCAGGCCAGTGTTCCTTATTACTTTGCTGAAAGGTATTGTTTGCCCTACAGATTGAAGATTTTGCACCTCCCCCAACAAGGAGAGAAGGCTTCTTGTAAGAAACAGCACTTTTCTTACACTGAAAACTGTGGTTTGGTTTGGTTTGGTTTTTTTGTCACCGGTTTAAATAAATGGGATCTGAACACAGTGCAATCTTTCAAAGAAGACTTTGACCTTCCTTTTTTCAAAGACTAACATGTCAATAATTCCTGTTTCTTTCTTGTGTCTGTTTCCTTCAGAGCAATCAAACCTAAAGTGATAGCCTGACCAGTCCTGGGTACATTAAGAGAATCATTGTGCATGAATAACGTAATATTCTTAATGTCTTCTGTCATTTCTGCCAATACTGCATTGTTGTTCCATGCACAGTACAACAGAAATGTTGGGTGTTTGCTGGCGCTGAGCAGCTACAATGTAGGGGTTTTTAAATCAAATATTGATGACAGCAAATTTTCCTCATGTTTCAGGACTAGTCTGTTTAGAATTATTCTCAAAATTATTTTTGCTTCTTCTGAGCTGCATGTCATCTAAAAATGTATCATCCTTTCCATTTGGATTTCCCAGTTGTCACTGCAAAAAAAAATGCCTGTTCATATCCATGAGTATAGATTTCTAAAAGTGTTTGGTATTTGACTTTGTTGTTGTTACTTAATTTTAATTGTAATGAAAGCAATTTATAATCCTATGTAAAGCTGCTCAAACTGTGGCCAGGAAACTGCAGACCTTTCAAAACCACTCAGTAGCTAGCACACAGGAGACTTTCTCAAGGAAAAAGAAATCTGGTAAAAGTAAAGGAAGGTCGATGATCTGGATTTCTAGGTGATGTCATTTCTTAAAATGTGAAACAGCACCAAACACATAGGAACTTTTGAATTTTCATACAGCCAGAAAGACTGATTTTCAAAGTTGACTTATAAAACTTAGCTGTATTTTTCACATCGAAATTAATAGGAGTGGGTACTTGGGTTTGAAATTTCAGTCATTAGCTTCTAGATTTCCATTCAAATGTCAACAGTCAACTACAAAATGTTAGAAGGAAAATGATAAGATTTATCAAGCTATTTGTATGGTCTACTAAAGGATATTAAAGCCTAGTATTGGTAAACAGAAATACTAGACATAAGGGGAAAAAAAAGAAATAATGGAATAATTGACAACTGGATAGGAGAGTAGCTAATAAGTAGAATAAACTGTCATTAGACACAGAAAAGAAGGAAGTAGAAGAAACTGATAGCCTTTAAGTAGGTCATGATTTTCTAGACTGCAGAAGCCTCTAGAAAGTAACTTGGATATCTGAAAGTGTGCTTTATTCAAATTTTGCTAGCTATGTTAGCTTTCAGCTGTAATCTGTGATTTCAATGGGTTGTGGCAGTGGCGCCAACTGCAGACATGCAAGAGTTCGCCATTTATCCTTGTGAATAGGTGATCAGTGTTTCATGATTCCTATGTAGCACTGTGCAAATTCGGGCACAAATTTGAAGTGTAGCAGCAAACAAATGCTTGAACGCACTGAAAAAACACAATAGACAATTATCCCAAGTAAAATCTAAATGCAGGTATATTATCAGGCTTGAAGAGGACTTGTGGCAGCTTCCATTATGCCAGTGCCGTCATGCATAGCCAAACACAGTGCTAATTAGTGAACTGAGGAAGGTCTGACACATTTGCAGAATTTCAGTACAGAAGAGTGTCTGTTCTTCAAGAAGGGAAAGGGTCAATTGTTGACTCTGCCATAAAAGCTTAAGGGAAAGACCTGAACTTAACAGAGAGTGTTGCACTGTTACTATATCAGTTAAGAAATAATTGGGCTTATCTAGATTGCATATATACCGATACAAAGAAATTTATACTTCACAGTTCATCATTAGCTACTGCGATATAAAAAAAAAAACAGAGAAAAAATAGCAAAATAATTACTGTTAATAATAATCTAAAATCATCACTTAGACAAGAGGTATGTCCTAATAAAGTCTACAAAGAGATCTACAATAGAACATTAATTTTTAATCCAAATGTCCAAACTTGGCAACAAAAAATCATGGAAACAGTTGAGGGTATCTTGGATATTTGCCACTGCTTACACAACAAAAATGAAGAAAAGATTAACATTTTAATCTTCTAACACTGTTCTACGAAATACTCAGGAATACTTAGTTTGTTTCTTATTGCGAAGTAAGTACCAGTACAAGTGGAGATTTAAGGCAAGTACTAAGGCAGATTATTTTTTATTTTTTTTAAAGGATGGATTATTCAAAAAGTAGAATTACAGGATGTTGGCATTTGGCAACTTCAGTGTATCTAATTATTAAACAATGAAAACTACACAAAGTCAAAATAAGAAGGCAATGCAGAAAAATATATTTAGCTAGTACAACCAATTCCAAGTATAAAAGTCATAAAGTGAGCTCAAAACCAGAAAAAAACCCCAAATTAAATGTAGCCGTGGGCTATAAGACCAAGTTTCTTCTGTCTCTTTTGACATTTAAAGTCTCAGAACTTCTAAATCTGCTATGCCAACATAGAAAATTATTGATAAACTTAAGGAAGCAGACAATTTGGAATTCTGACAGATTTTGGAGGATCTACAATGATCACTAATGAGACAAAATGGTCTAAAAATACACAGTCTTGTGTAGCAGCCAGAAGAAAGATTAGATTAATTCATTAGTATAGGTGGTTACCATGATATTAGCATTATATACAATGTCAACATCTGGTTCTGAACAATGAGTGTTTCTACACAGAAGGACTAAACTTGCTCAGTAAGCATATCGGGTTATAATGCAATCTCTGTGGTGGTCTTCCATTTTTCTTTCATGATTATTTCTTTCCATAATGGAGAAAATCACAACTCCCCTAGCAATCAGCCTCTGTTTGAAACTGCAGCACCTTTATTTCAAGTGATCTTAAAATCTGTTCTACAACTTGCATTTCTCTCACTGACTCCTGTTAAAATGACTGGTAATTGTGTTTAGCTGAATAGTGGTTTTGTGGTCAGTTCAAAAGGACACTAAGTTAAAGACAATTTCCACATGTAGCAATGCTTTATTTCAACACCAGCTTCCAGAATTGTATGGTTACAGGATGCACTCTGTCCAGGGTAACCTCAGTGCCACCTAAACCTTGCAGTCAAGTGATCTGAAGCCCTTCTTTACAAACTGCCCTTTAAAACAAAACTAGTTCCAGCAGATTGTTCAAAATAGCTCTCCATTTCCACGAAAATCATCCTCAAAATACCACAAGGAAATGCTACAAAGACCCTAACTGAATTGGTTATATCATCAACTTTAAAACTTTGTATTTCACTATAGTTGCATCTTGACTAATTGTTCTCCTAGGACATCCAAAAGTTCACTTAGTGAGACATCTGGAAGAGTGAAACAAAGCATTTCAAAGTGTATTTTGTTGGAGAGGTATTGAAGACATCCTGGAAAAGTTCCTGAGTACTGTATAAATTAAGTTTGCTCCAACTGCACGGATTTGGGCTTGCACACAACAGGTAGTCAAATAGCTTTCATTTAAAAATAGTTGTGTGTTTGTCACTCTTTGTGAGCTCCATGACTGTTGCAGAATGTTCCAAATACTTGTAAGCAATATGTAATGTGTAGTTTCCTGCATATGTGCCCCCAAATCTTCCTTAGCTGCAGTGGAACCTTGATGGAACAGAAGCAGCGAACTAGGTAAAGTGACAAACAGCAAAAGTTGAGAGCATTATTTGATTTGGGGGATAAAACAGTAAGGTAGGTATCGAATCAACACAGTGGAAGAAATGTTCATTATGTTGGCAGTTTCTCAAAAAAATCTTTATCTTTAGAAGATGAGACAAATGTTACACTGCTATTTAAACTAGCCCTCCAGCGTGCAATCAGAACAGTCTATTTATGTCTCCCCTTTCACTTCTTCCCATCTTTGCTTAAAGACACACACAGGCAAAATGAAACAAACAATTCTGAAACCTTTACTCACTAGTTCCACATGTTCTGAAATATTTATATTTCCTTAATATAAATAGTTAAAAGTTCAGCCATTTTAGAATGCTATCAATGTGTACACTAGTTTATAAGAGCTGCTTCTCAAGGTGCCTAGAGTATTAGTTACACAATGGAACAGGTTGCCCAGAGAGGTTGTGGAAGCCTCATCCCTGGAAGCTTTTAAGACAAGGCTTGATGGAGCCCTGGGTAACCTGATCTAGTGGATGGTGTCCCTGCCAGGCAGGGGGGTTGGAACTAGATGATCTTTGAGGTCCCTTCCAACTCTGACAATTCTATGATTCTATGAACTCCATGAGATCGAGAGTCACCAAGCTAAGCTCCTAACACATATACAGATAAAGGGAAGATAAAAAAACAAACAAAAAAAAGCTAGCCAGTTTGATCTAAAATAAATGCATCACAAGAAGTAAGCTTTCCAGATCAGGTTTAATATTCTTTTTGATTTAGGGAGAGAGTAAGGGAGAACTAGAGGAAGACCAACTTTTGCTGGAACAAAAATTAGTAATCATTTTACATGGAGAGGAAAACTTGTTGCCTTCTCACCAGCTAATCAAGACTACACTATTCTGAAAAGCAACAAAACGGGTAGATTTCAGAATAGGCTACATCACCATATAAGGCTGCTTATATTGTTATTGATAACCTACCCTTTCTCAAAGCACAAGAGAATTTTTCCGTCTTTATTTAATTTCCACTTTTACACTATGGGAAGAAAAACTAATCATTTTTTAATAGGAAAAAAACAAAATCAAAAGATAATGATAGTTTATTCCAACTACACAAACAGCAAGCATATATAATTGCATCATTTCATTCCTTGCCATTTTATTTCCTTCCTCTACTGTCTTCCTTACCTTTCTACATTGTTTTCTTAAATTAGAAAAAAAAGGAGTTGTAAAGAACTCAGACCTTCATCCTGATGCACAATTTTGGACATTAAGCAAATAAACTGATAAAATATGATAATATTTATGATAAATAATCTAAAAAAATGAGAAAAACAGAATAAAAGTCTGGCCTAATGTTTCACAAGCAAGAAGCTCTAAAGAGAACAGAAGAGGATGCAATTCCCACTTTGTTCTCCAATTGCCTTTTCAGGACATGTCCTTTATATCTCATTTCCTTGTGTTTCCATGAGACAGTTTGAGTCTTCTGAGTTCAGAAGAAGATTGAGTGAGAGAAAGCAAGATGAATATTTCAGACTTAACAACTAAATCCCTGAAGAAGTCTCTATATCCAGTTCCTTAACTTATTCTTCTGGACTCCAGAGCAAAACAAAGCCAGGGTCTTTACAACAGACACAAGTGATAATGGTCATAAACTAACATACAGGATAGTCCAACATGACAGAAAGAAAACCTTTTTCACCCTCAGAACTGTCAGGCACTGGACCGAGCTTCTCAGAAGGCCATCTCTTGGAAATTTTTAAAGTCAACTGGACAAAACTCTAAGCAACCTGGAAGTTCAAGTACAACACAACCTGCTCTGTTTCTAAACTGAAAGAGGTAAAAATGCCAAAATTTGTGTGAGACTTCACTGGTGTGTCTCCTATTGTAATCAGTATAAAATGTCTATTGTTAAACTGCAATTATGAAATAACAACAGGTGAAAGAAAGCCATTAATTCACTTTCAACTGTACTTTACCAACTTCCTTTAGTGTGGACAGTACTTATCTTGCATCAAAGGAACACAAAAGCTCAAAACCTTACTCAGTTCCATCTCTATCATCATAATGCAAAAGGCTTGATCATTCTGTTAACCGAGTAATTGTTGGACAGAAATAAGGAGGTTTGTTTTTTTTTTCCTCTCTTCAGTCTTATAGGAGGGCCTCTGACTTTTACAATAACTGCATCCTCTGCTGACTCCTGAAGAAACACAACTTGAACTTTGGATGAAGATAGGGAAATGGAGGTATTGACATTCTAAGCTTTCTACTGGTCAGTGTTCTCTGTCGATCCCAAAGAAAAGTGTAGTCTGCAACTTCCAGCCTGGTAGAGAATGTAATATTTAAACAATGTGAGACTACTACATCAGTCTGATTCCATTTCTCTTCCATTCAAGTCTGTAGCGTTTATGGCAACTACTACTATGCACAACAGGGGCTGCTAGTTTTCACTGCAGCCTGAGGAAGGAACTCTTATTAGCACAAGCACAATTATGGAGCTTATGCAATATATAGCAGAGCAAATTCATGGTACACAGGCTGCACAAAAAATACCTGATTTAATAAGACATGTGACTGTTCTAACATGAATAGGAATAGTCTTGTGCCCAGGGGATGGACTGACAGATTTCACATCTTGTATATCTGTGTTTAGCTGTACATTACTGTACTGCTGTTTTGTAGCCTGATGTCTAGAAGTGAAAGACATCAATTAATTGAAGAAGAAAGAAACTAGAAAGGAAATTCTGTTCTCAGAATAAAATAGGTTGATAGAGGAATGCTACAGAGAAAAGAAACAAAAAGCAAACCAAAACAAAAGAATCAAAAGCCCAACACAATCCCTGCTTGGCATATGCCAATAAGATCATCCTGACCAGAGCCTGAAATGACTCCATATCTAAAATAAATCTTCCTTTTGTGCTATTCTAGTGTATCAGATAGCTTCAGTTTACCAGAAATAGAACTACAGAAATAGATCTATAACCATATGTAAACAGTATTTTCTTCTGTGCTCCTTCAGTTTTTAGAAATCATTTTTAAATCATACTATTTTTAAACTAGATTTTTGCAGCTTAAGTGGCCTAGTATATCAAAACAATGTAGTCTTCAAGAGAGTTACAAAGATAAAGGTACAAGCACACTAAATAAAAATGGCATAACAGTACTATTGTCAAAATGGAAGCAAGCTCATGGTCAAATCTGACCATTCATTGAAAGCTACATCATGCCTAAACTTTCACACAGAAAGAGCACATGACTTAATGCTCACTGAATTTATTTTACAAATATTCTACTGGTGAATAACAATCAGAATCCAGACATGCTCCCCAGTATGGGAAATCCATGTACTTTTCAAGGGAACTAAGTACATGTGATTACTCAGACCAAACCTCTTTCCAGTGAAGCTGTTGAACCTGACAAGATCTCACACAAGAATTATGTAGGTCAATCAGTTTTATCAATATACTCCCAACTTACATTATTACAAATAAGATTAGGATGCCATTTAGCCTTCAGTGCAAGTAAAATCTAACCCATAGAGACACATCCACACTTCAGTATTCAGCAAAATGGAAGTGATGAATCATGCTCTTGCCCTAAGAGTGACACAAAGAAGCAATCAGCTTGAGCTGATGCTCTGGCACTAGTTAAGAACATCCTTGTGACTTCCCATGTTCTAAATTTCTCACTCCTCGAGATGAAGCTACTGTAGTCTGCAACAGTATCAAATACAGTTGCTGATGATACTCAGAGTGCCTTGCATCCAAAAACCTTCAAAGCACACAAAAATTGTTTAAAAATAATTTTACTAGTAACAAAGATAGAATTGACAAGTTAAAGTTTCATTTTGAATTAATACCACACCATACTCTGAGACTGGAATTGAAAAATGCTATGTGAAATTACAGAATCACAGAATCACTGAATTGCCAGAGTTGGAAGAGACCCATTAGGATCATCTAGTCCAACTCATGTTTAGGCACAGGACAACTCCCCAGTCACACCATGTGCCTAAGTGCCTTATCTAAGTGCTTCTTAAATTCCATAGAGTAGGGGCTATGACAGCCTCCCTGGGGAGCCTGTTCCAATGCTCCACCACCCTCTGGGTAAAGAAGCTCCCACGAATATTCAATCTAAATCTCCCCCGGCACAGCTTCATGCCGTTCCCCCGTGTCCTGTCACCAGCCACCAGAGAGAAAAGGCCAGCACCCAACCCTCCCTCCCTGGTGAGAAAGTTATAAACAGCTATGAGGTCTCCCCTAAATCTCCTTTTCTCCAGGCTGAACAGACCAAGTGCTTTCAGCCTTTCCTCATAACGCTTCCCCTCCATTCCCTTTACCATCCTTGTGGCCTTAAATTATTTAGCTATTGTAGGAATTTAGTCAGAATATAAGAATAGGAAAATAGCTTGTTCCTCTAAACTTTATGAAAAGATTCAGTGAGATCTACAATGACCTTAAATTGTTTAGCTATGTTACAGTTCCAGAAAGGCAGCATATTAGGCAGCACAGGGATACTCAAATCATATAGATTTGTTGGCTCAGTACTTATTCCCAGAGAAGAATGCAATCTGCTCACTAGCTTTGCTACCTCTGTTGTCACCCTAAATTCTAGTTGAAATCTCATTTGATCAATAACTATGACTGAGTTTGCTTAGTTTGCAAATTTCACCCGGAATTTTACCAATTCCTGGTCACATGGCAAGAAGAGTACACTAGAGTGAAGAACTAAATTATATTTCTTACAAAGCATTTTAACTCTTTAAAACATTGCAGAGCATGACCTAATTAATTTTTAGAGCATCCATGAAGACAGCAAGAAAGACCTTGTTCTTTATACTCAGATTCAACCAGACTAAATTGCAGGGATCTTGGAAACTTTGCTTGCAGCAAACCCACACTTACGGAGGTAAAGTCAAATGTATTTTCAATTAAAAGAAAGATATCAGGTCAATTACATGTTGGGAAATAGAAAGGTGACCAGGTGGCTGCCTAACAGTATTCCTACATGCTAATATTTCTCTCTGTCCATAAATAGCTCTGAGAATAAATGTTAAATGGACACTCACAGAAGAGTATATTCCTTCAGCTTTGTGGAGTTTTTTTACTAAAAAGTTTATCTTTCAAAAGCAAACTTAAGCTCTGCACCAGTTTCCACTTAGTTTTTGTTTTTTGTTTTTATACTTACTACTGTAGTATACAACAAATTTTGTATTCTTAATAGATCAACCATTAGAAGTATTAGGTCTTCCAAAGTCAAATTGAATGGTAGATCATAGGGAGTCAAGAGTAAGGGGAAAAGGTAAACCACAATTGTATTTCTAGTTAATTTGTTGTTTCCTGTCAGCCACAACTAAAGAATACAGGCCATCATTTTCCACCTGGTGGAGCCAGATGGTTGGAACTAGATGATCTTTGAGGTCCCTTTCAACTCTGACGATTCTATGATTAAGCAGGAATTTCTCTTTGTTCAGACAAGCTTTGTTTTCTAGAGTTGGTACCCAAAGTTTTAGGCAGACTTTTTTCTTCAAATTTTTATTTAAGAGATTTGTCATACTACAGCAAATATTTTCACATACTGAAGAAAGTGGAGCAAAATCCCTCTTCAAAATGCATTCAGATTTACGTTTTTGATTTGGGGTTGTGGATCATTGCTCCAAGGGAATTTTTCTTCCCTCTGCAGGTGTGCTCTAAGATAGTATTTGAAAGGTCAAAACAGTAACTCACAACTGTCATTTATTTTACTGCTTTGTATTGTAATAATTTAGCATTTTACAAAGAATGTAGAAAAGTTACTTTCATGGAGATGAAAAACAACACAGTATATTGTGTTCTCTGTCTGAGCCTTTAAAGAGAAACAGGATACATTTTTACTCATTCAATCCCATCCATATATGATTTCTCAAATCAGGAAGCATTTCCAAAATGACCCAAATTTGGAGGTATTTTTGATACTGGACCACTAATGATTGCCGCCACCTTAAAATCAGCTGGCATGCATCCTTCAGTACTTGACATTCATTGAGGCAAAAAGTTAATCAGCCTAAATAGTGACTTGAAATCAATAATGACCTCAAGATTCCACATATTGTTGCTTTTCACTTTTAATGAAGACATATTTTGAAATTTCATGTAAGCTTTCCTGACAGGCAATTAAGGAAACTTTTAGTCCTAAATAATGCAGTTCTAAATTTTAGTCTGTGGGAGAACGCCCAGATTACAAGAAGTGGAAGGAGAACATCTAGAACCAGGATTTTACGGTGGCTTCTTCCCAGGATCACCACACCTGGAGCTGCACGAGTTCTCCCGCGGGTTGCGAAACTCTTGTACGGTTTTTTCTTATAAGCCTCTGTTACCCCTTCTCTAGTCCACGTGGACCCCCTGGGCGGCGACATGTTGCCTTCCCCCTTGAAACAGTCCCCTGCCCCTGTCGAACCTCATTGGCTACACTCCCTTCTTCCTGTGTTACCCCCCAATCACATTCCCTTTTGTTAAACCCTTTAATCTGGGCGTTCTCCCACATTAGTCTGTTTCTAGAGCACATTTTCATCTTAATTTATAGCACTTTGTTGGTGATAGATGGGAATCCCATCTTCCCATAGTAAGTAAAATTATTTTTCTAATATCGTTTGCTTCTGTTTTAATTTAAAAGATCTAATTTCTACAGCTTGTGTTCTGATACTTGGCATATTATCTTCTTTAATAAACAGTACTTCAACTATTTGTAACTTCTAACTATTAAAAATACAGATTTATTTTTTTCTTTGTAACATTTAATAACATAAAAACACTCCAAAACCTAGACTGGAAGATAATATTTTCAGCTAAATTATATTATCAAATTTCATGCAATTTCTATTAATATTATCAGCTAAAATCTGGTTTTGTTTTTCATACTGAAGTGGTACATCTGATCTTCTCAGGCACAAATGCTATTTTTAAATAAAAAACTGCTTCTATAAATATTCCAGCTTTAAACACTCATAATTCAGTTTCTCTTTTTTTACATCTAGAACTGCAGCAGGGCCTTGGAGAGGTTAAACAACCAGAAAAAAAACCCCAGAACATCCACATAAAGACTGGTAGTAGCATTTCCCCATGTTCAAAGCAGACTGCCCATAATTCAGAGGACAAGACAAGGTCACTAATAAACATCAGTGAACTGTGTCTGCTTTTGCAAGTTCCATATAAAAATAGTGCATCCCTAGGAATACAAAACAGACTCAATAGATTGGTTCACATCAGAACACACATAAACATGAGAAACTAATAATCTTTTGATTGCAACAGGCTCTGGACTCAATCAATTTGCAACACTAGCAGCCCTCTCTTTTGCATAGGGTTAAAAGAAAGGATAAAAGTTGTTTTGTAACTTTAAACAATTAGCACTAATGCCAGAGCCAAATTCAGCTCTTTGTAGACAAAAGTAAAAGGCTGCATTTGGCCTGTTGTGCTCTTCACATCTGGCAGAACTGGACCTGGAAAAACTACAATCCACATCATGAGTGCGTCACCAATTGAATTACCATCTCCCACCAGAAAACACACATGCAGCAGGGTGGGAACAAAGATGTTTTCCATTACCTTATTTCTTTTGAATGCAAGAAGTGATTCCAGGAGGGACTGAGGATGCCACTTACCTGCAGCTACCTGTGTCACAGAATATCTGACAAATCAAAAAGCACTCAGCACTCCCCTCTCTAAGTAAACTATTTTGAGCTCTGAAAGGATAAACCACTCACCAACTGAACTGAGACATGAGTTATATAAGGTGGAGGGAAACTGCTGGGTAATCGTGAACTCACTGAGTAAAATGTCAGCCTATGAACGCCCAACACATGGAAATTACTAGAAAGGATGCATAAAGAAGGTGCTCCTGAGTCATTTACTCTTATATTAATAAAACACAGAGGAAGAGAGTGTTTTGTCCTTAATATTCAAGTGACAATGACCGTTGAATTCTCAGAGAAAGATCGATGGCCTCTGAATTACTCAAGACAGATACTTTCTTTATTACAGATACTTAATTTTACTCAGTAGCTGGCTAAATTGTTCAAGATCCAAAGGATAAGCCAGAGTATATCTTAAAATACACTATATTTGAAAAGAAGTGTACCAACTGTCCCGCCTTCCTCCTAAATAAAAACAACACAAAAAACCCCAAAATCCACAAACAAACAAACAAAACCCCAAAAATCCAACAAAACCCCACAGCAAAACAACAATAAAAAAAAAGGAAAAAGTACAGTGCAACTTTTCAACATTTTTTTTCTTTAGTACTTGGTACTATTTAAGGTATCACAATGCATTACTGCTTCTGCATACTTTCTTCTGAGTTTTTCATTCTTATCCCTACTGGGTTTACTGGGTTCCATTCACATTTAAAGTACCATAAAGAAAGATAGACTATTTCTTCCTTAATATTGGGTTTATGATATATCTTGAGTCATCTTTAAGACATAGCTTGACTTATCCAAACTGCCGTATCCTCCATCCTTTACTTCCCAGCCACCACACACAGTTAGTTAGGATATTTGTACTGTTGTCTTCCTGTCTTTTTCCTCCATCTGTGAGGAAATGTGGATGCTAGTGTGTTCCCAGCTAGGGTTGGGAAGAGTAGATTTGTAAGTGCAGGGTAATTTATTACTGAAAAAAAATGGAAAGAAACACTTGACATCTCCTTGCTAAATTCTAGTTATATCTCTACCTAGATACACCCTCAAGCTTTTTAGTTTCTTGTAACACTATAAATCAAACTGGTCTTTCTCTCTCCTCTACAACCTGTGTTCCTCTACCCAGAGATTTTGGTCTCCACATTTCACAGGGAAAGGGAACACCAGAGAGAAAGTTATCAGAATGAAACATGATCATAGCATATATGTGGCTTTCTAAGTAAACTCAGGTGGATAGGATTTAGTCTGCAGTAAAACAAAGCTATAGGGCAAGAAACATACCAGGCCACAGGAGTCACTGACTGCAGAAGCCAGATTAGATCTCCACATCTGGATCTCTAGCACTCTTCTGCTTACACAGAGTAGCTTCAGCATCTTCTGCATGTGTCATCCCTGATTTCTCTCCAGGGCTGACATAACTGCGATCACTTACACCTGTTATCAGTTACTCCTGTTTTTCAGATGGCAAAATAAGGGCTATAAATATTGAAGCTGTTTTAATAAACTGTGCAGTAATAACATACTATGTATTTAAATTTGGGGGTGGGTGAAAGTGTGTGTTTCAAGAGATGCATAACCAGAAAATTATATCCAAAAGACTATATAAAAGAGATAAGAATTTAGCCTCACTGAGTGACCTTTTCATTCTGTTTCCATGGAGTTATGTCTTATAATAATTAAATTCAAGTACTACTTTCTGACAGGAGCACTGGAATATCTTACTTCTGTGATATTGATTTATCTTCTCTACCTTTGGAAACAAAAGAACTTAGTGAAAGACTCCCTAGGAAAAAAGCAGAGCTATACTGAACTAAACTAGTATTACTGTAGCTCCAGGCATAAATCACAGTCTTTGCTGACGGACAACTAGGAAAGACCAGTTTAAACACAGTTGCTTCTAAATTAAGATGTCATGGCCATTTGGAGACACCCACTTTATCATTTGGTACTCCAAATCAAGATGCAGTCCTTCTTCATAAGCAAGAACTTGTTGATAGTTTAATGAAAGTGTCTTATGAAAATCTATTTTCCATAAATTATATTGGGACAAAGAACAAAAGTTCTTGCATTTATATCTCTAGTAGACTGTCTTGATTGCCAAATTCATTAAAAGTTGAAAAAGCTAGGAGTTGAGACAGAACTCAACTTTTTCAGCTGCAGATTATCAGCTGTTCTTCTGGGATACTAAATATCTGTATAAGTCTGGGCCTTCAATGACCTAATTATTCAGTCTTTTTTATTTCAGTAATCTGCTGTTTTCCTTGTCCTTTGGTAGGATAAGGAAATGTTCTACTTTTTGGCAGTGCCCTCATGAATGTCTTATCCTCAAAAGTTGGGGTAAAGAGGGAGGGAAGAATAGCCAACTGTGTGGAACGCAAGAAGTATTTCCAATCATGAATCTGTGCATATAGATGAAGTACAGAAAGAACACAGATAATGCTGTTTCCATTTTACAACTTGTTGCACTTCCATGTTTGTAACATAACAAGAGAATATTTTAATTATAAGGCTGAATATCTTGAGATTTAATATCCAGGGCAAGAAATAGTGTTACAAGATTGACTTGTCTGTATTAAGTGTTCACTGTGAAATCAAGAAGTTTTTTTTCTGGAGCTTTATATCTTTTCAAATATCCAATAGGTAGCACTATATCACATCTAAATTTCATCTTTAAGTATACAATATGTACATGCATACTTGACTTATTTTCCTACAAGAAGACATTCTGATGTTCTGGACAGTCATAAACTTCAGTTTTCAAACTACAAAAACATTTTCTCTCCTCATTTGCCTCCCTTTGCTTTGTTTAGAATGAGAAGCGAAGCAAACTTATCATTTCCATAATGCATTCATTTTTCCTTATACAACACATGAAATAATGTCTTAAAAATCAAATATTTGCATAAGAACTTGCACATGACCATAAAAGCCCTTTTCTAACCTAGTCTGACAAAGGTTACTTACTGCTTTGAACAGCCATGTATAATAGGAATTACAAATACATGTACAAGATTTCTTGGAATGCTATAAGGAAAAAAAAAATCTTAGTATTTGATTCCTTAGACCTCTTTTCTCTAATATGCATGCTGAGCCTGCATTCTAAAAAGTTATCTTGGTGGCTCTTTTTAGTCCACTTCTCGTCAATAGTGCCCTCTAACTGATGGTTCAAAAGCACATGCTAGCCTTCCTGTACTGGACAACTCAACAGTTTACTATCTACAGTACAGTTCACTTCCACAGAACAAATAGTGATACCTGATCCTATTAGCCTTTTTATTCTCCTGAGAATCTTCATGTAATGTTACATTAGTAGCCTTTACTAAATTAGAAAACCAGAAGGGAAGATAAATCAATACGAATGTACGTTGGCTGATATTGATTTTTCCCCTCATAGCCAGCATGGGAATATTGTGGTTCCTATTAATATAAGGAGTGGGAGGGTTTAAAATGCTTCTGTCTGGGTAATTACCCTGTAATTTCAGAAAGTTATCCAAACTTCTTTAGTCTGTAATTTTGAATTACACATTTCACGAACTCAAATCCTTCTTATTAATAATCAAGTGAATATGTTGAGACAATTTTTTGATGTAGATTATCAATGAGATGACTAGAGGAGGCATTCAACCTGCTACTTATGAAAAAAGATGAAGACCTGGGTAATGTGAAGGTCTAGGGTAGCTTAGACCACAGCAAACATGATATTCTACAGTTAAACATCCTGAAAGAAGTGAGTAAGGGGAGTACTGGAATTACCACTCTGGAATTCAGGATATATTTCACCTTGAATGTGCTGTGTGGGATCCAAAAAGAAGACTGCTTTGCCAGGCAAAGTGGCCCAGGTCAGATGGGTGATCATCATGGACTCCCTTTTCAGGCACAGGAACAGGCCATTGTGATAGGCAGAAGTGAAGCAAGTGTGGCAGGTAGCTAGCATGGATCAACAGGGAACTCCTATCTGAGTTCAAATACAAAAAAGGAAGCGTGCAGAGGCTGGGAGCAGCAACAGGGCACCAAGGAGTAATAGACAACCACAGCCCAAGAACATAGGCATGGAGTCAAGAAAGCCAAAGTCCAGAGGGAGCTTGAGATAGTGAGAGAGATGAAAGACAAGAAAGGCCTCTCTAAGTACACTGGCAGCAAAAGGAAGGCTGAGAAGAATGTGGACCACAGCTCAGTCTGGAAGGGAAACTAGTGACAAAGGATGTGAGTAAGGCTCAGGTACTTAATGCCTGTTTTGCCTTCTATGTTTGTTTGGTTTTATTTTTCTTCTTCCTTGTGATATTTCTTTTTAGGCCTTCCAGGTCAGTGAGCCCAGTGGCAGTCTGTGGGAGTGGAGTACTTAAGCCAGTTGGACATACACAGATACTTGGAATGACGTGAGCTGTATCTGAAGATGTGGAGAGATGCGGACAGCGTCACTGCAAAGTTACTCATTTTTTAAAGGTTATGATTATTGGGGGGAGGGAAGAGTTGATGACTGGAAGGACAAGCACCACATCTGTTTTCAAAAAGGAGGACTCCGGGGACTGTAGGGCAGTCAACCTAACTTCAGTTCACTGGAAGATTATCAAGTAAGTAATCCCAGAAGCCATATTCAAGTAGGCAAAGGACAAAAAAAGGAATAGCCAGACCATGTTTAGACCAACCTGACCACTTTCAATGGTGAGATAAATAGCTCTGTGAACAAAAGGAGAGTAATGAGTGCCACTTTGACTTTACCATGACCTTTGACAGTCTCCATACTATTTTGTAGCCTAATTGTAGAGATGTGGACCGGATAAATAAGAAGGATTAAAATTTCCCTGAACTGGCATATTCAGAGGGTTGTGATCAGCAGTGTAAAGTCCTACTGCTGGCCAACTACTAGTGGCCACCCTCAGGTATTGAAATTTGGGGCCAGTACTGTATAACATCTTTATTAACAATCACAATTATCAGCGGGATTGCATACTCAGCTTACTTGTGAATGATGACAAATTGAGGGACAAGTCAATGCACTGGAAGGCAGAGCTGCTATCCAGAGGGTCTTCAGCAGGCTGGAGAAGTAGACTGACGGGAACCATAGGAAGTCTCCTTTTAGACCTGTTTAGGTTTTGTTTTGTTTGTATACAAACATACATATACTACCTACAGCTCAGACAAACAGCTTGGTTTATATAATTTTTGCAAACAGCAATATCCAACATAGAATGTTAAAAATAGTATCCTACGCCTTTTCCTCCCTCTAGATCCTAAACCACACTTCAAACAGCAGTCTCTGTTGACATACAGTTACTTTTAGGATAGAATGTAACTGCTATTTGTCAGTTGGAATTAATGATAGTCAGACATTTGAAATCTTAGACTGTATCATCTCTCCTGGAACTGTACAGGGGGCTTTTACATCTTGAGACAACTTTTGCCAAATACTACAGAAAAGAGAGATGCTTTCTAGCAGGTTTTATCCTTTCATAAATACTTTTTCGAACACAAAAACATTTCTCTCAATGGTCAACCAACTTCTCCTGCGACTCCCAAGTCTATGTCCCTTTCTTCCTCAAGCACATAGAGAAAACACCTGTTTTATATCCCTCAGAAACCACTTGGAGATAAAGAGATAGAAAATGCATGTGAAGCTCTATCTGATTCCTGATTGTTCAATGTCACATAAGGAGAGGAAGGATTCTCCATATATTCTGTTCCGTAACGGCAACCACTTCCAACTAGGTCATGTCACAAGCAGGGACTAAAGTGACCTAAAAAGTGCTCATGGCAGAAGAGCATTTTCTGGTAATGATGGCACACTGTTCACCCACATTTGTGCTCAATATTTTATTCCAGCAAAACCTCAAAACACTCCTCTTACTCTACTTCCAGTTATAAAATCTACCCAATTTTTTCTGCCCCAAGATCTAGAACTTTTCTATTTCATTTTACTCCTAGCAGGTATCTCATTCTGGATGCAAGCCTCCTTCAGTTTTGGCCCCACGCTAATCCTCCCTTCCACTCTACCATGGCAAGCCTTGTTCCACCACAGCTTTGCCTCCTGTAGTCCATCCTATTCTTCCTGGTTCTTCTGTCCTCTCATCTCATCAGCTGTGGCTTCAGAAGCACCCTGCTTTCCCAGTCTGTATGCTCATGTATAGATCAACAACGACACAATACTATCACTAGTTATATTCCAATCTTTATCTCTCCTTTATAATCCAAGCTGCCTCATGTACTTTCTTTCCCCGCCCTTCCCCTGTGGTTTTGATTCACAGATGAAACCAAACTTGTTGACTCTTGTAGCAGAAAAAGAAAAAAAAATCATATTGATTACAATAAGCACCAAAGGAGCTGTTTAAGATGTGAGACCCCTGTTTAACAGAGTGCATCATCAACAAGTTTGTAAATGACACAAACTACAAGGTGTGGCTGATACACCAGAGAATTGTTGCCATCCAGACCAACCTTGATAGACTTGAAAAATTGGTCAAGAGGAATTTAATGAAGTTCAACAAGCAAAGTCCTGCACCTTGGGAGGAACAATGCCATACACCAATACAGGCTGAGGGCCACCCAGATGGAAAGCAGCTTAGCAGAAGAACCTGGGAGTTCTGTTGGACATCAACTTGAATATAAGGCAACCATTATCACCAGCAGGTGAAGGTAGGTGATCCTTCCCCTCTGCTCAGCAATGGTGTTGCCACACCTGGAGTACTGGGTTCAGTTATGGACTCCTCAGTACAAGAGGGACATGGGCATGCTGGATAGAGTCCAGCCAAGGATGGAAAAATGATTAAGGGTCTGAAGCATTTTATCCATGAGGAAAGGCACAGAGAGTTGTGATTCTTCAGCCTGGAGAAGAGGTGGCTTACAAGTATCTCATATATATATATATATATATATATATATATAAAAAATAAATATCTGAAGGGAGGGTGCAAAGATGGCAGAGCCAGACTCTTTCAAGCGATGTTCTGTGACAGGACAAGAGGCAACAGGCACATATTGAAATATAGGAAGTTCCCATTGAACATCAGGAAACGGTTTTTTGTTGTTGTTTTATTTTTTTTTAATCAAGCACAGGTATAGGCTGTCCAAGGAGGCTGCAGTATCTCCCTTATTGGGGTACTGGAGGTCCTAGACATCCTTCTTTAGATAGCTGTGCTTAGAGGAATTGGACTACTTGACCTCCAGAAGTCCGTTCCCACCTCAGCCATTCTGTGATTCTGAAAACACCATGAAATACGTTGTATTATCAGTTATTAACAAATAAGAACTCTCTTGTAAACCACATAAAACTGTTTCAGAAACTCCTTAAAGTTGAGTAGTAGGTCAAGAGTAAATCACAGAAGCACTTAAAGAAAGTGTCCTGAACCTGTTTTAGTTTTACATGGTCTTGTTAGGTCTATTACTGCTTAATTGACACAGCAATTTCACTGTAGATCACAAAGCAAGTTCAGCTGATTATAATTTAGAATGATAATAAAATTAACAGATTTGGGCAAACCAGCAGGAAAAATAAGAGGAAGAAAGAAACTTCTGTGTGTTACTGCTTATGGAAGTTTTTCTTTGAAAAATCCATGTAGTTCATGTTTCTGTCAGGCAAGACAATATGCCTGGAAATTTAATCTGATGGAAGACATAGCACAACATCACCAGAAAATGACAAAATCAGATTGTAGGGAAGGGACTGTCAAATGCCTTCACAGCCCTCAGAATTCACCAGGGAAACAAATTCACACAAGTATAATAAATCTAGACTCAGATATCCACTGGAGGTTTTTGGTGCTAATACCCTTAGTTTCCACTTCAAAATTTCATTCAAGGTGCTTAAATCTTCTGTTAGTTGCCTGGTGGAAGGTGCCTTCACCCAAATCCACCCCTCCTAAAAAACAGGGGTAGACTGCTTTCACTGTTTCCAAGAGCAACACTCCAAATGTTATCAGTTTTTGTCTTTCAGTACAGTTAAACAAATCTGAGCTCCTTTTCTACACAGGTTTTCTTCCCATATCCACAAACCCTAGAGCAACACAAATAATAATCAAAATGAAGCATTCTGTTGTTTCAGGAGGAAGCAAGTAATTGCATTTAAACCGTAGAGGTAATTGCAGATCTTTATTGCAACATGCTGAAAGGAAAAAGTCAATTTTCAGTTTGAGAGGAAGTTTACTTTTTTTTTAAAAAAAGAGATTTGCTAGCCAAATAAAGCTAGTAACAAATTAAAATGATCACCCAAAGCAATAGATCAAACTGTAAAGATCAAGCAATTATGTTAGGTGTTCTCACATTAAAAGATAAATATGATAGCTTTTAAATCTAACTTTAACTACAGAATATACATTTATGAGGACCTTCACAAACTCTTACCATCTGCAGGTGCAGATATGAAACAGCTGTTAACATCACAAGCATTTCTTCATAACAATTTTCACAAGTAGCTGTCAGAAATGCATAAATATTGGGGAGATATTTGAGACAGAACCCCCACTTACTAGGTTATTTTAATTTTAAAGATCCTTCCTTATATCATCATTTATCTGTTGCAGCTCTCTATAACTCAGTACTGTTACAATTACTTCATTCACTTATGCTATGTCCAAACCTATGAAATCCTTTCTTAGTCTTTAATAAGCCTCAACATTCTTCATTAAACAAACAAACAAAACCCAAGAAGAATCTTACCAGTTGAGAAGGCAATAATGCAAATTCTCATTGTGTTACAGCTACAGTATACAATAGTCATACAGATCATAACAGTTATTCAGAGCTTGTCCCTGCTTCATCAAATAAACAAAAGATCCCCCCTGATTTGAACATACAGAACTCATTTGCATAAAAAGACATTTTAGCACCACAAGCACAACTCCCTGTACACCCCAGTCCAGGCCTTCAACCAGATTCAGCCCAAACACTCCTCTAACATCACCACCAGCTTCTTCACAGCAGCAACAGTAGCACACCTTTATGATGACTCCATTTCCTTGATGTGACAAGAGGTCCTATGCCAGGTGAGGTGTAAAAATGAGGTCCTGACTTAATGTAATTATCTAATGGAACTTTTCATATTAGGAATTAATTAAATGAGCCCATCTGCTCCGTGACTAGCTGGAAAATAGCTCTTTCAAAGCCAGAGGTGTTTGATTCTGCCAAATTAAATGGTGATTACCAGAAAGATGTGGTTGAAAATCTATTATTTTAGGTAAGATATAATTACTATTATATCTCATTAACCTGTGTGAAATAGCAAGAATGCCCTATCCTCATCACTATTTTGGTGGTTTGTCTAGTCAATCAACTGTGTAGAAAAGAAAGATGATGGACCAAAACTGTTTATGGCAGTTTATCAGCATAGCAATAAGGCAGTGGCTATCAACAATATTTTATTGATTACTACCACATATAGTCATGTTAATAAAATTTCTGAAGAACTCAAATACTGGCCAAAAATAGTTGTTTTCTCATAATGAAATCTAGAGTCAGTTTTTTAATCTGTTATTAAAGCAGTGTGGGGGTGAAAGTAAAGGAACTTGTCAAGTTAAACCTTATGAGAAATATTGCTGAAGGTTGTCAGTGATTTCTGCTACAGTAAATACACAAAGAAGGTATAAAAAGCCAACAAGTTTTTTCCTTTGCTATTGCAGAAAAATCAACAATGTATGTTTAGAACATTATTAGCTTTACGGAGAGGCTAGAGAACATAATCTAGAATTTTACTAAGAGATCTAACAGAATTGTAGTCATAATTGTACAGTTACAGAAGTCAGGCAAAGTTTATGGATAAAGGTAGCACCTATTATTGTACCCACTACTATAACTGGGGGAAAAAATAGTCTATACTGTCCTGGTTTCACTGGAACAAAACCCTAAGTCAGCCATGGTCTGCAACTGTTAGCAGTTTTGAGGTAGCCAGGATGGCTCATGCAATTTGATTCACAGGTATATCCTATACCATAAATGTCACACTCATTATAAAGGGGGAAGTTTGCTGAAGATAGAGGCTGGCTGTGCTCTTATTCTTTCTGCTTCTTCTGTCTTTGGAGGGGTTTGATTCCTACTCTGCTTCTTAGGACTGCCTCTGTGTTTATTGTGACTAGTATGCACTTATTGGGATGGGTATAACTTTTTATATATGCATTAGCATTAATATTGGCTTGTCTGTTTCCTTAAATCTGGTTTGATCTCAGCCTGTGGGTTTCCTCTCTGATTCCCTTTCTTGGCTGGTGAAGGATCATCAAGTGATAGAGCAACTGGTATAGTTTACCCTCAGATATAGGCCAAATGGAGATACGCACTAAAATATTTTTAGGTTTAAAATTTTCTCATTTCTGCTCTACTGAAACATAAGACACCTAAATCATATAGTAACTTAAAACACTGGGAATCTAGCACTTACAAAGATAAGAATTTTTACTGATTAAATGTTCACAAGAGAGATTTTTTTTCTTTATAACACTGTAATTCAATGCAATTATATTGGTACCTCCTCTTTCTTTGTCCTTTTGAAATTCCTAGTATTAATTTTTTTTTCTTAGCTCAGATTATGCCCTCTGAAAACTTATTTAAGCTAAATCAAAAAGAAATCTTCACTCTGGAAAAAGAATATCTACATAGGAAGTTGAAGGGGGGAAAAAAAAGCAGTTGAATTAACGATAGTAGGGAACTGTCTTTTAGTTCTTCTCTAGCTAGGCCACTGGCAGAAACTGGGCCTATACAAAAAATAAAAAGCAAAGCTTAGTATCTTGCAAATATGTACAGAAAAATGAAAAGTTTAGAGTGAGTTGCTATCAGAATCTCTCAGGACAACGTAAGTCAAAGAAAGAAACAGTATTTTGATAAAAACTTAGGCTCTCACTTGCAGAAAAATACCAACCTTCAACCAAAATTCATAGTAAAACATAGTTATGTAATACACAGTAAGTATAATATCAGAATTTCAAACCCAACAATACTGAAGAATGCTATCCCATTCTTGTGTGGACTAACTTTTGCAGAAAATCTCAAAATGGTCTCATAAACTTCACTAGGGACCAACATTACAGAGACACGTGCATGCTAATAACTTAATGTGCTAGGGTTTATTTGGGGGGAGGAAGAAAGAGTTGTTTTGAGATGAAATACAAGTAATCAGATTTAGTGCAAAGAGAGATTTTTTTTTTTTTTAAGAACTGCACAGGATGAAACTAGATAGTTTGACCCCATACTGGTTAATGAACCTTCTGCAAGTAATGAATTGCTAACAAAGACTAAAGTGTCTTTAACCATTAGGATTGGAGTTAAGTGGTCCAATAGTACAACCAACAGTTTCAACTTCTGAGCATGAAGAAAGCACTGTATGGCTAGCTACAAAGAGCCTGTAATAAATGTGGGTTGAAAAGACCATACATATCAACAGTGTCTGGGAAGGGACACAGCTAGCCTCGACCACAAACCATGGGGGCACTGCTTCCCAAGTAGTGAGAGCTACCATGCTGCAGAGCTGTGAGCACATTCCCAGAAATATATGGAGCACGGGCAACAAGTGTCATGGGGTGGTCCTAACTCCACAAGAGCAACCTACTGTTACCCAAGAAGCTGGCATGCTGGAAAGCACCATGCAAAGTTATTCAAGCAGTCCTGGATGGAGTAAAAGGAGCTTATTAATATTGCCTCAGCAAACCCTTCCCCTCTAGCAGAGGCAGCAGTGGTACCACCAGTCAGAGCAAAGAAAATTATGGCAGCTTTGGGAAAGGAATAAAAAGGAAGTGGCAGCTATCTTGCAACAACTCCAAAGGGGCTAGAGGTGAGGAAGTGTAGCAAATGAGGTGTTCAGCACTACATTTTCTCAAGTGATTCCTGCTGTTTATTAAAAAAAAATATTGCTGCTCAAAGAAAGGATACGACTAAATGTGTGCTGGTTGGAAACCAGTCAGTGGAGGCTGTAATTTCAGCAGCAGTATGAACACTTGTTTTCAATAAGTTCATTTCCCTAGTCTGACCGGTTCATACTCTTGCCTCACATGCACCTGTGCCAGTACAGTACCAAGGTGCCAGAATGGCAGAACTGAATGCCTGGGACCTGGGACAGGCTGTGTACACCCAGAAGTGCCACGAGATACATTCTCATAAAATCATATCCTCAGTGTCGATAATTTGCTGTAGGAGGCACAGCTTAGTTTTTACAAGCACCATAAATTCTTCAATGTGAAGCAAAGGCTTAATATCTGTTTAAACAATCCTTGTGAAAAGGTTTGGCCTAACCATCTTAATATTTATTATTAATGGAGACCTTAAAAACGTCAAGCGGTGTGGATTTTGCCTTAAATCAAGTCTGGATATTACCTGCACACAAATCCCTTTCATCCTGTTTCAAAAGCGTAGGTGTGGGGGTTTTTTAACAGAATAGTATCCAGGTGGGTGGAAGACAAAAATGTGACATTCTAATTATATACTACATGAAATTATGACATTTTGAAAGCTAGAAAATTGCTTTGTTTCATAAACAAATTACAGCAAAATCATTGTAACTCAATTTGATAGTGATTATGGACTCCTGGATTACTGACTATAAGCAAATAACTGCAGTTTAAAGAATCAGCCTTTTTAAGCTGTGACATTTTTGCTGAAATGTCCTTAACTTTTTAGATGTGGTGAGAAGTTGCAGTGTCTCTCTTTTTAAAAAGATCTTGTTCCACTGGAAAATATTTAGTCTACTATCAAGTGATCTCATAAACCATGGCAAAACTAATGGCATTATTAAGTACCTTTACTTCAGGCGAAACAGAAGGAGCAATTACATCCCACTTCTATACCAAAACAGCTAGACCCAGCAGAAGCTACCTCACAGTGCAACAGAAAATACAAAAAGGACTGATTAGAGCTTGACAGATTTGCTGACTCAAAACACAGGGCTAGGGAACCATCTGTCCAGCTATGTTAGAAAGGGGCACAGTAATCCAGCGGGAAGGTAGCACTAAAGTAGCATGCACAAACAGGGCATCGAAAAGAGGCAAAAATTTTGACAGGCCTACTTCAAGATATTTAGCCTCACAGTTGGATTTTCTTCCATGCAGGTCAAGGCAATGGGACAGTCTACAATCTTCCCACATCAAGAGAAGGGCACAGGAGACACTTAACCTGGTCAGCCTGTCTCTAACATAAACATACGAGGCTTCGAGTACTGGTTACTACCTGGCCTGACAATAGAGGCAACAACAGAGACAAGGTAAGTTGTAAAACCTGAAAGACACCTTATTTATGCTTCAAACATTTCTTTCCAGTTGGAACAGAGCTGCAATGCATCTTGAAAATTCTGTATATTGTTTTCTCCTACCCCATAACATGAGTAACTATTTTCAGTTCAAATTAATAACCTTTGAAATACAGCTCCTGTAAGACATTCTTCCTTGCTAGGCTTCGCAATACTTCCTCTGCACCACCATAAAAAAACCAAACCAAACCAAAGAACAAACAAAACAAACAAAAAAAACAAACAAAAAACCCCAAACTAAATTTAAAAAAAAACAAAAAGCAAGGCACGTTTTTTATGTTATTGTTAGAAGAAGCAAAGTCATTTGAAAAGGGAAAATCCAGGAGTGGGACTCAGAGAATTTAATACTTCTATGCCTTGGTGATGAGTTGGGACTTTTTGTAAGCAGGAGATTTGCCAAGGAATTGGAGATCAGATGGTAAATAAAACTCCAGCACATGAGGAAGAATGTGGTTAGGTGTTCTTGGAAACTGGGAACTGAGGATTATCTAATCAGTAAAAATAAATGATTGTGTTGTCTATTCAGTATCTGAGCAACTTGACTTATCTTTCCCACTTACTATTTTTTCTTTTTTTTGCCACTCTACTTTGGTCATTCCCAGACCAAGGACACCTGTTTCCCTTGTCGACCATGCGCTTATGTATCTTCCTAGCTGTTACAGGATCTGTAAGTCATCTGGCATTTTGCATTGCAGCCATATTCCTGCCATGAGTATAACAAAAACACTTAAAAACTTCTAAACTCTGAAGTTGTGTTTTATTACAGCCCCAACTGAAACAAGGTGGCTTTAGAAAAAGGGAACTAAGAGTGAGATGGATTATAATAAAAGGGTATGTACAGAGGTTTCCTCTCCCACACTATGCTTGAGAGCAAGCTGTAGGTCCTTATTCTTAGTAATACAGATTTTAGTGGTGTTCTGTGCAGCAACAAAGCCTACATATTCTCTCCTGACTTCCAAAGAATAGCCTTTGTGTTCTTTCAGAGAGCATGCCCATCCCTAACTCCACTTGAGAGACGCCTACATTTAAAACTATTAATTCCCAGTTTGCTGTCTCTCAGTTTTCTCCTATGCCCTCTTCACGCAATAGAAGCTTCTTCATGTGGCTTGCCCGTTCAATCTCAGAGCAGATGCTACTGCTCACTCTATCCCACAGGCTCCATCTGGCCTAGAGTAAAAAGCAGTGAAGAAAACAAAATGGCAGTCTTCATCCTTTATGTCCAGCTACTGCCCTTTTAAAAATGTTGTGTTGAGGATATACAAACAAGATAGCATCCATTACCTTTGTCTTTAGTTTCTCCAGGGTATCTTTTTCTCCAGAAGGAAATCTATATTTTCCCACTGCTTCTGAATACAGAAGGTGGTAACTCCTGCTAGAATTGCTACATAGGTCTGAGGTGCTGAAGTAAAAACAAATTGCTCTTCCAGAGGGTTCTGTCTATATTTTTAAATATAAGTACGTATTGAGTTTATCTGAATGGCAAATAAAGCTTATATATTTGCTGTAAACTGTTGATATCAACAGATAATAATAAATGTCTGACAGGAAAATATGGTAACTAAATTCATGGTGTTCTCCATCTGTTCCTCTGCTGTTTGTATATCTCTGTACAATAGTATGCTTGTTTCTTTCAGTGGCTTCTTACACGTATGTTTTTGTATATTCATATATATATATACAGGAAGGTTGTATGATGGCTCAGTTTGCAACCAGGTTCATTTCCCCTTAAGTTCTACGCAGAAGTCTGTCAGTGTATGCTAACAAATACAGTCCAAGTATGTTCCTCCGTCTGAACTGACCTCTCCTCCTGTTTGAGTGCTATGCATGCATTCCATTGGTGCACATCTGAGCACATAGGAAGCACACACATCCTTACAAATACAGGGGCTTACACACAGGTGCCAACTTCGCACACTCTGACATGTACTTTCTTTCTTTGGCACACCAGTGCACCCGAATGCTCCCGTGCTACGTGCAAGGCTAGGCGTCTTCATTTCCACCTTTGCGTGTGCTTTCTGCTGACCTGAGGCTGTGACCGTTGTGGTGCACACCTCATCTTCTCCTGCTTAGGCTAATGGACACGCGGCGGCCGTGCAGGATTCCCTGCTCGGCACAGAGAGCGCCTCTGCCCTGGCAGCACTTCCCATCGAGTTTTGCCGGTTCTCTCAGGCCTGCAGCCTCGGGAACACTGTTGCTGCTCGGGCACGCAGCAGTCACTGTGAAAAGGAAGCCAGTCAGCGGCCTCCCCAGTGGCAGGAAGATGCCTAAAACTGAAGGGTGCCGGCCCCGCAGGAAAACCAGCCAGCAGAGTCCGGTCGCTGCCGGTGGAGGCGCTGCGCCGCGGCCGCGCGGGCCCCACTACGCCTCCCCTCAGCTTGCACCGTCGCCAACGGCAACAATCCTAGGCCGACTGTGCTCGGCGCTCGATTGAGGCGGCTGGTCTCCGCCTCTCCCGCCCGCTCTCACGCCCACTAGGGGCGGGTGGAGGTGGGAGTCACCACCCTTTCTCTCGGCGTTGGATTGGTTGCGCCTACTAGGAACCCTGTGTTGTTGTCGGAGACAAAATGGCGGCGGCAGTGGCTGGGGCCGCCCTGCTGGGCAAGGGGCTGGACATCAGCCTGGCGGCGCTGCAGCAGCATGACCCCTACATCAGCAGCATCGTGGATGTGGCCAGCCAGGTGGCGCTCTACACCTTCGGGCACCGCGCCAACGAGTGGGTACGTGAGGCCCGGAGGGGCGGGGAGGGGCGAGAAGCAGCCCCGCCCGCAGCGCGGGGCGGAGCGCCGGGCAGGGGGCGGGCGGTGAGGAGGCTCCGCCCTTCCTCTCATTTCAGTGGAGGGCGTAGGGGGTGGGTGTTGCCGTGTTTGAGGTGTGAGGTTGGTTGTGAGGGTCGTTCTTAGAGTCTGTTCCGGGTCTTGACCCGGCCAGGTGACCTGGGGTGCTCTTTGCCCTCTTTGGGCTGAGTGAGGGGTTGTGCTTGGTTCAGTCGCTGTGGAGACTGTAAGAAGCCCCGTGGTGTCTAGGAAATGGGCTTTGACAGGCTGGAAGGGCTGTAGTTTTATCCTGCAGGGCAGGAGTGTAGGGGACTGGGATTTAAATAAGGGCATGCACCTCAACAGCTCTTCTGCCATTTAAACGTCTGTAACAGAGTCAAAAAGCATGCAAAAGAGTGTTAGACTTACAAATACTCAAAAGGCTATTTAGGATTTTAAAAACTGATTGGGGAATCTTTTGGTAATTTAACATTCTGGCTGTTTGCAGGTGGTTCTTGGTTTGCTGTAATGGTGGGACTTAGGGCCTGTGTTTGAAGAACCTGTGCAACCTGCCTTTTGTGTGGTTCCCACTTACCTTACCAGTCCTGATCATCACCCCTGAGAGCAGGTGCTGCTTGGAAAATCCTCTCCCTTAATCTGGCCTGTGTGTCACCCTTGGGTGTAGTAGAGTTAATCTAGTGCAGTGGTTAGTCTCATGGTGTTGAACCTTTAGTCTTTTCATATCATATAATAAAACTTTGGTCAACTGCATAGTGACCTGTGCTACCTGTAGGCTCTCACCACCAGCCACTGAAGTTGGATTTAGTTATTTTTTCATGGCTTAGGTGAGAGAAGTGTGATTGGTGGTATTGGTAAAACAGAGATAAAGGGGGGCTCAGTGATGGCTAGCAAAATGCTGCCCTGTTTTTGACTTTCTTTTCTTTTCTTCAGGAGAAGACTGATGTGGAGGGAACGCTGTTTGTTTACACGAGGTGAGGACATAATGTTTCAATGTCTGCAGATGAAACCTGTGGATGTGGAAAAGCTAGTTGGGATGGAGCATGGCTGAATGGAGTAAAATGCTCATCCTTGTTCAAGGGTGAAAGAAATTGAAATTGGCAGAGGCAAATGTGATGAAGAAAATGCTGGGAAGGAGAAGTCACCTTGTATTTGGATAAGACTTCCAAAAGTGATTTAAATCTCAATATGTGTAAACCATAGAAATCTGTTGTGTTGTTTTAAATAGGTTGTAGTGTTTGCAGTTTACTGGGTTCAGATTTGTTTCATTTTCTGTTGACTCCAATCCTGTAATGCAGGATCTTGTGCTTTGGATTTCAGAGAGAAATCCACCCACCAGGAAATACCAGAAATGGCACTTTTCCCAAATGTTTAGCCATCATCTTTTCCTTTAGTTTCATACTTAATCTGAGAGTAGTATTTCCTGTCAGGATCATGAAAGTTTTAACACCTTACATGAGTAAAAATTAATAAAAATTATCCAAGTTACTTGAGTGTTATTTCATTAATAAGCATATTAATTGTTTATTATTAATTAATAATAATAAAAACAAGTATTAATAAGCATAATGCTTTAGAGTCATGGACTCATAGAACAGTTTGGGTTGAAGTGGCCTCTAAAGATGATCTACTCTAACTCCACTGCTGCAAGCAGGGGCATCTTTCACTGCATCAGGTTGCTCAAAGCCCTATTCAACCTGACCTTGAACACTTCCAATGATGAGGCTTCCATAGCTGCTCTAGGCAACCTGTTCCAGTGTCTTACCACCCTCACTTTTGTTCTTATGCTTTAGATAGTGTGGGAAATCCTATGTGGGCTGTCTGTAACCTGAATGTTAAAATATATACTTGCTGTGGCCTGTGACTGAATCCTTCTAATTGCTGTTTTCTACTAGAAACTAGAGGGTAGATGATGGTACTTGAGGGATGTGATGCTGATGTTCTGGGACAAAGCAGTGTTTTGTAACATTTTGCTTGTTCAGAAGTTGTAGGCCTTATAACTTAGAGAAAACTGAACATGCAGATATGATTATACTGTGATAAAATCACTGGATCTCCAATGGTAGTATCCCAGATGTGGCAGACTCTCTTTAGCTATTGTGAGACCAGTGGCGCTTCTGTTATTTCTCATATGTAATGTAGGGTTTTGACATAATTAAAATGATTATACAAATCACTACAAGAGTAAATTGTTATTTCCTTGGCAACAAAATTAGATTTTTGTACTATCTCTTAGAAACAAAGAATTTGGAGAAATATACAACAAAGAAATTCTAGTAATTTCTCTTTTCCTTGGTTTGATGTGATTTCTACTTGATAATTTTCAGATCGGCTTCTCCAAGGCATGGTTTCACTATCATGAACAGACTGAGCATGGAAAATCGAACAGAACCTATTACTAAAGATCTTGATTTCCAGCTGCAGGACCCTTTTCTACTGTACAGAAATGCCAGATGTAAGTACGTGGTATGTTGGCTTAACTATTGAAGAAATCAGCTCCTCTTCAGAGTCTGTTCTTGGTTAAGGCAGGCCAAATTATTAGATTACAGCTTTCAGGGGCTGAAACTAGCTGATTAAAAGCTACAATTGAAGGAAGACATGCTCCTTTTTAATGTGTTGAAAGAGAAGAGTTGCTCAGTGCTTACTAGAATGCCACTTCTCTAGAGAAAGTATTAGAATGTGCTTAAAAGTAATCTCTTCGTTTAGCTGCAAATAGTAGACTTTATGGTCATGTGTATGTGATGGGGGTAGAGACTCACAGAGATAGCATGTGTGTTCTGAATATACCCCAGTCATTCTTGGGAAACCTCACCATAAAGCAGATATTCTGAGGGTTGGAGTAATATTTGTAGTGTTGGTTTTCTGCATAAAAATAGAGAAATGCAGCCAATTTAAACCCTGTCTTCTGCTCCAAAATACTGTGCTTATAGCGGGTTGGAGGCAGGTTACTTCTCAACTGTTAGGGGTGACTCCTGACAACACAGTGTGGAGCCTCATTTAAACCCTGATGAAAGACAAAGTTTTGTCTTTGTGCACTGGGGATGCACAAGAGTTTAGGGAAGAATACAGCTGTGACAGCTGACCCCAACTGACGGAAGGGATACCTCAGACCATATTTGGGCTCTTTGTTCACCTTGCATGATTATCTTTATACAAGAATTAGCGAGTGTCAGGCAAACTGAGAACTAAGTGGGAGATGTGAGAAAGCTGTGGTTTTATGTGCAGATATGCATACAGACTGTTACAATGTGCAATTATATGAGAATAAGCAGTTATAAATATACAGTTTGTATCTGTACTTAGAAGGAGAGCTGTAATGTGATCTGTATGTTGTTCTTCATGCATAAAAGCAGGTTGCAGAAATGTTATATGTGAGCTGTGGTGCAGAAGTGTTCCCTCTGGATGAAGTAAAAGCAGAGGAAATTCATGGCATACAAAGCAGCCCAGTTTGATAATCTGCTAGACCTTCTTACTTTATAAACTAATTTGGAGTTACAAAGTATATCAAGAGGGAATCCTGTTGTTCACACACACTGTGTGGTAGAAGAAATAACATTTTAAATAACCTAAATGAGACTTCTGTTTTTGAGAGTGTTTGATAGGCTGGCAAAGAATTGAAATTCCCAAAGAAAGTGAAAAGAAATGCAGACATCTCCAGGCTAACCTAGACTAGACCAGGCATTAGGATTTTAAGTACCATGAGACCATCTGGTTTTGAAGTTTTTTCTACGTATATGTAATCTTTTTCTATCTCATTTTGAAATTTCATTAGAAGTTTCTATATGCATATACTAATATCTAGCTTTTGAAATCTCATCTATTATTTTTTCCATTTTGTTGAGACAGTTGGTGTAAAGAAAAATTATTAGAAGTTGTCATAACTCTATGCTGACAGGAGCAAAGACAGTCTTTGGTCTGGTTACTGCATGTGAACTGTGATCTGTTTGGGTTTTTTATTAGAAGAAGTGGAAGTTGTCAGTGGTGCAAGCTTTATTCACTAAGAGGTGTCAGAATTTTAGATTTGCAGGGTCTCAAGTGAGTTTCTGAGCAGGGAGCCTCTGTTCAAGTAACTTGCCTGGGGCTTTATGGCTAATTGTGCAACAGCAAAATGCAGAAGGCTTCTTTTCCAGGTTCTTCTGGCTAGGCAGTGGTTCTTTCAGGGTAGTTACTGCTGAACTGTGTTTGCACAGCATCAGGGCCTTCTCTGTTTCTCACACTGCCCTGCCAGTGTGTAGGCTGTGGGTGCACAAGAATTTTGGAGAGGACAGAGCAGTGACAGCTGACCCCAACTGACTAAAGGTGTACCCCAGACCATATGACATGCTTAGCAATAAAAGCTGGGGGAGGAAGGAGGAAAAGGGGGAAGTTTGGAGTTCTGGCATTTGTCTTCCCCAGTAACTAAGTAATATCTGCCTGTAGATGGAAAGTAGTGAATGAATTCCTTATTTTGCTTTGCTTGCATGCACAGCTTTTGCTTTACCTGTGAAACTGTCTGTATTCTCAATCCACAAATTTTCTTGATTTTTGTCCTTCCAATTCTCTCCCCATCCCACTGAGGGGAGTGGCCTGTGTGGGGCTGAGCTGCTGACTGGGGTGAACTCTCAACTCCTACACTCAGAATTTGTCAGTGACAACCTGAAAATAACATCTTTCAGCTTAGCATCTCTGAGCCGCAAGATCTTAACAGCTTCTTGACCTCGTGGCACTCTGACTCTATCATTCCCTTGAGTGCAACCATGAAAAAGGAAATAACAAGATTCCCAGCCAGTGTATCCCTGTTTTGTGAAGTCATCCTCAGCCTGGCTATGTGAGTCTGGGTTTTTACCCCAGCTGTTTGATCCAACCATGGGTGAATCCATATCTGTTTTTTAATTTGAGAATTTTGTTGGTTAAGGCAGTCCAAATTATTAGATTACAGCTTTCAGGGGCTGAGACTAGCTGATTAACAGCTACAATTGAAGAAAGACATGCTGAAATATAAATCTTCAGAAAGAAGATTTTTATTTGCTTTGTCAACAAAATCTGCAAATTTAGGACTTCAGTAAGTATCAGATGTGTTTCAGGTGTCAGGATGAACACATCCCTAGTTATAATAGACCCTAGCTATTTTAACTTGCAAAATACTCTTATGAAGGCTTAATCATTAGTTCTTCAAGAAAACCATAGGTCTTGGGACTTTGAAGGAAAAACTGTTGTTTTCTCAGATTTTAATGGAAACATCTGTGTTTCCAGAGCAAACTGGTATTACAGACCCATAGAAGAAAAGTTATTTACAAATTCCTTTGACTTTTCCAGGTTTTCTTTAGGTTCCTACAGATTGTTCACATGGTGATTTCTCCACTGAGATGCCAATACCTCTAGCCCTTTCTTCCTTACTGTGTTATTTCAAAGCCTTTGCTACATAAGATAAAGGAACCTGCCCGTATTACGTATCTGTTTTTACTAGGGTCTCATCCAAACACAATTCTGAATATCTGAATACTAGTACTCGTGTTTTGCCTTCTTATACAACTTATCTTTATAATTTGTGCAAAACTAAGGCTTCAGACTCCTTCTTTATTAAAGGTAATTTTCATCCAAAATCAAGATTTTCTTGTTTAGACCCTAATCTTACAATATTATATTTTCATCTCTTGCTTCCAGATACTGACAAGGAGTACTCTGTAATAGCTGTGTACAGTCTGGCAGTGATACTTAATGGGATCTGGAAACAAGTTATCTTTTTCTGTCCTTTTATTTTACTTGGTTACTTCTTAATCTATTTTTCATACATAGTTTCTTTTTAAATATAACAAAACTAGTAGAGTTTCCGCTGTTTTTCTGATTGGCATAGTTGCACTCCCATGTAACAGGACTTAATGTTTGGGTTTGGTGACAATGTCAAATTCAGAAAAATATGAAAGCTAGCATTTGGAGGAATAAAGAAGTCCTGCCTAGTGTTTTGTTTCTTCCAATATTCTGAATGTTTGTTGAAACAAACTTCATTTCAGTACAGCTGAATATCTATGACTGGTTGTATCACACAGTCTAAAATAAATGCTCTTGGCAACAAAAGGTGGTGCCTTGTGTACTGGACAAGTATGCCAACTTTTTGTTGTGTTATAGCTATTATTTTGAAAAGATTGCTTTGCATTCAAATATGATTACAGTAGAAAAAACTTTCCAAAATTATACACAGTAACTAAGTTTTATGAATATTAAAATAAGAAAAATAATGTTTTGATCTTACTTTTTACTTTATTGCTTTTTGTACTTCTTCCATTGTTCCTGGTGATCTTAGTCATCTAAAGTTGAAATACTGTCTAAGCACTGTTGCAGGCACCTACAGTCTAATCCCAGGATTTTCCAACCTGGATTTGGGATCCATGCCAGTTAATGTTTGCACTGATCCACTATTTCACAGAAAAGTTTAGTTTGGGAAATCTGTTAGGCTAGAGCTAGGGTTATTTGTTTCAAAGCCAGGAGGGAAGCTCAAATTGCAGATTTTAATGCCAGAAGAAATCCTGTCCAGCAAGAAACAGAAGATTTATGGATCAAATAGATATTTTCAATGTGAACTTTAAACTTATGTAGTTAGCTGCAATTTTAGACCCTTTCTGAGAGCAAGACAGTAGTTCTGGTTTTGTTTTGATCATCTAACTTTTAAGTTTCTTTTAAAAATTCCTAGGTTCTGTATTTGAGTAATCTTAACTACATAATTACTACTTTTTTCCTTAATTCTTGGTGGTATTTATTTTGAAAACTGGTGTTTAGAGCCTGTTCCTTAAGACGTGATGCTGATTGATATGAGATAGTTCAGGAGAAATGCATTACTGCAAATCATTAGTTTTAATAACTTTTAGCACTGATCAGATTTTTTAATAAGTTCATTTTCTGCTTTTAGTACTGATCGGATATATATATATAGCACTTACTTGCCTCTATTCATAGCTGTGTATTGTGCCAGATGTATACTGGGTCAGTGAATTATTTCTTGAGTTGACTGATTTATATTTTTGTCACTGAATACTGTCTTTCACATTTACAGGACATAGAAAATTTGGTGAACATGGAGTTGCATATCTTACAGCTAGCTTCACCTTGAGCATTTCAGCTACTAAAGTACCTTCTAATAGTTAGTATGCTAATTATGACCATGATCCGATACAGGTTAATTGGGTGCTTTCATGCACCTTAGCAAGTGGAAAAAGAAGTAATGTGACACATCAACGAATAGTCTCTAACTGATTAAATTCTATACCTGTTTGGACCGAAAGTTACTTTTTGTTTCTGTGCCACATTTGTAGTAAGGCCTTTGATCACGTCATCCCCTGGGCTGAAAACTGAATGAAGCTTCCTAGTCAACTGTGGCATATTTTTATTGAACTTGAGCTTTTGCAGAGGTTCAGGAAGTGGTACAAAAGCAGGCCAGGCATGCCTAGTTTTGGTAATAATTGTCTAGACATACCTGATACTACATAACCTCATACTACTTTCAGTTTAACCTGCCACCACATGTCTGTCAGAACTGTGAAAATTTAGTGCTATTTTTGTAGATTCCCGCACTGCAAAAACATCCAGTACACGGGATGGGAGAGAGAGGGAAGTTTGCCAGGTGCCCAAAGAAGCAGTGTAAGTTTAGGGGTTTATTTGTTTGGGTTTTTTCCTCTGCAGGTTATAATTATTTATGTATGAAAATCTTTCCAATTATATATTTGTGGGCAACTGATTGTAAAATGTTTACGAAAAGATAATGGTGCATACTTTCCTCAAACTATTATTTTTCATTCTTAAATTCTATTTACAGCATCTTAGAGCCCTCTCAAATAGAAAAATTCCTCTTCTTAGAGATGGATTGTGGCTCATTTCCATTCATTCTTCTGAGTAAATACCTCTTGGTAAAAAATACTAAATAGGTACCAAGTGTCCCACTTCTGTAGGCATTTCTGAAGACCCATGGACCCTGCAAGTAGCATTTCTTTTGTAAAGAACATAATAGTTTAAAGACTATTAGAAATTTACTTCCAAAGGGAAAGCAGACAACAACAGTAAGATAAATTGCATGACAGTAAAAATGATTATGTCATGAAAACCAATTTTCTTTTGGATACTACAGTGTCTCTTTTACCCTGAAGTATGTTCTTAGTCTATACTACATTATATATTCTGTAATTCAGTATTTTAAATCTTTTCTTTCTTCTGAAATGTGTTTTTATTTGAGAATGGAACCAATATTTGGTGGTTATGTTTACTTGTGTATATATTTAGGTTCAAACTTCTGCATATTGACCAATAAACAACTACTTGCTCAATTGTTTCCATTGAGACAGGCACAATAGATATTTTAGGCTTTGTTTTCACAACATAATAGAGTTTCTGTTTGTTTTTTGGTTTTGGTAAAAATATTAGTTTGAAGTGGAGAACGTTATTTATTAGCTTCCTACCTGCCAGCGTACAGTATCTGGTCCAGTAACAAATAACCTCAAAAGAATGAACAGAGTAAATTGAAATGTGTATTCAGTTGATTATTTCTCAAATGCTCATTGGTCTTTCTGAACTTTGAATGAAGCTTCATCCAGTTTGTAGTCTTTTTCTCTGAATTCAGTCGTATGCTGATTCAGAAATATTACATGACTTTCTGCTGCTTCATCATTAAGCAAAATGCACTGCTTTTGTCACAGCTAATAACCTTCAAAAGATTGGTTTTGTTAAGTTTGATTACAAAATTTTTTTTCTGGCCTGCTAGAATCTGCATGTTTTGTTGAAGAAATAGTTCTGTAGTTTACAACTCTGAAAAATATTTGGAACAAAAGTGTTTGAAAAGTGAAAGCTCAAACTATAGAAATTGAAAGTGATTTTGGCAGAAGGGCCTTGCCCTTGTTAGAGGTATGTTCCTCCCAGTCTCTTGTTTGCTAAACAGATTTGGCTGAAGCTTTTTTTTTTTTTTAAGCTTGCCTGAACTGACTACTGCCATTTGTTCAGAATACAAATGCTTGTGGTTTACCTGAGGTTCTGTCCTTGGAGACGTTTTTGTCTCAGAGAAATAAACAAATTGCTCCTCCTTCTTCCCATTCCACTTTCTCTCCTTCCATCAGCATTATGAAAATTCATTTTGCATCCAGCAAGACAGAACAGCAGCAGAGGTCACAATTATCTTCCCTGGGTGTTACGGACCTTAAAGTGAAGCTTTTTTTGCTGAGAGCGTTGGAGTGCTAACATTGTTATTTAGGTATTATTTTCTTGTTTAGATTTAGAAAAGAGATAAACTGAAAATATGTTAATGTTGTAGTAAGAGTTACTTCTAAAGCCAGAAAAATAAGGTCACAGCATGAGCTTTGTCATGTGCATGCTTTTCTTTTTTTTAAACCTGTTTTAATGTTTGTGTTCAACTTAACTATTTTATAGTTTGTCATGTGCAAATTTTCTTCAGAAAACCAAACAAATAGGAGCAGGAAGACCCTTTCTTATCAGAATCATAGAGACAATCTCGTTTTCCGTGTGAGATGCTGTCTAGTGCTTAGCTTACTGACTTCCTTATACCTACACTCAGAAATTATCTGTTCTGAGACCAGTTTATTGGAGAATATATAAAAGCATTGCTAATTCCCGACTACATTTCCCACTTAGTTCCTCCCTTTGTGGTCTGTACATTCATCTATTAATGATTTGAATGTGCTTAGAAGATGGTAAAAATTGCTTCAGAATGTCAAGAAAAATAATGACCTGCCCCTTGGAAGTGGTATAGATACCAATTTGCATTTTTATAAATGCAAATATAAAACATGTACATTTATATATTAGATTTTTGTGCTCTCATTTTAATTTTCAAGGATGCCTACTAATCTTTAATGCTTGCCTGCTGAGATATGAAAATATTGTAACTTCACAGCTTTACTAACCACTTATTTTGCAATCAAGCGTGGATGAACTTGCAGCAGTGCTGGCTCAAGGCAGGTGATTTTTTGAGATTGGGAGTGATGATCTTGTTGTTTGGTAGTTAGTTGGCTTGCCTAGTCTAGCGTATACAACCTGATACACCTGTTCTTGAAATCTGTAATTAAATTTTGCTTGAGTCTATGTAAGCAGGAGTGGATTTTCAGCATAGTGAAAGGGACAGGATAATTTCTTGTACAAAAGTATGTGTATATGCAAATTACTTGAAAAAATAAATTTACTGGAAAAGTGCCATGTAATATATTTTTTTTCCTGTGGTAATTTGTAGTTTATCATAATTTTTTTTTTCCTAACTCTCCATATTGCTGAAGCTAGCCTTATTTTGAGCAGGAAGCTGGAACTGGAGAGGCCCAACCAAACTGAATAATTAATGTGGTTCTAGAATTAACAGGTATTGGTAAATTCAGCTTTAGAGTATTTGGGATTTTTTTGTGCTAATTGTGGAGGCTTGAAGTAGTTAACATAGTTATGTCATTTAGGTTTTCAGGGTTCAAATAAAAAAACCCACCAAAAGAAAACAACAAAAAGAAGCCAAAAAAACCCAACCAAACAAAAAAAAAACAAACCAGAAGAGGAGCTGTAATATCCCTCTTGTTTGTTTTTAGAGCAAAAATTTTTTAAGAGTATTTTTAAATTTAAAGTATTTTAAATTAATTTTAAATTTAAATTTTTTAATTAAAATTTAGTTGTTCCAGAGCTGCCTTATTATTCATATTTTCTTTTAAACTAAAGAGAATACATGTTTTTCAGTGGAAGTTGTACATGCCAGTTGTAAAAGCCTTAAGATTAAAATACAAGTTTTGATGCATTAAACCGTGTCCCTTGTCACGCCACCCAGTTCAGCACAGATATCCTTTTAGGAAAGTCTCAGTTGAAATGTATGCTTCCTCACCTTTTCTTCCCTGAGTGAAGATTTGGTACCTGTTGTGGAAGTCTGTGACTGAGCAAAGCAAACAATTTAGAATGCTTTGGGGTTGTAAAGTGGCTTTTCGAAACTGTAACTATGATGACTGCAGCCATCTTTTTTCTCTAACGATGTGTTTCAGTTGTGTGATACTTTTGGGGACATGATTTAGTGAGCATGGCAGTGCTGGGTGGACAGTTGGACTTGATCTGAGGTCTTTTCCAACCATAATGATTCTTTGATTCTATGAAGGTGGTAGAACAAAAAGAAGTGTAAGGAAAAGAAGTACAGTAATCCTAACATAGGTTTTCAGTTATATGGAGCTATGGAGTCCAATCTGAAAGAGAAACTGTATTGTCATGCGAGAAGAAACAGGCGAAGGAGCTAAGATAACAAAGCTATGTTGTTTTCTGATGGCTAGTAATTATTTTGTGTATAGTGGAACTTATCCCTGCTTGGGCAAACAAATCATTAGGAAAAGTACATGCAATAGAGATAAAAGTATGCATCAGGCATCCTGCAGTTGTGGGTGAGTTTCTGTATGGAATGGGAGGAGTACAATACTGCTGGGCACAGTCTTTGTTTCCCATTTATGGATGTCAGCATATTAGCAACATATTAGCTTGTCTGGACATTTACTGCTGAGAGTGTACTGCCAGGGCTGGGAATTCCAGACATCTTTTCAAGATAAGATAGGCATATGATGCAGAAAAGCTCAAGAGTTCAAGTTGGAACAGATTATTTTTTTTTAAAGAGGTTATTTTCATGTGACTACCTGTATACCCTCTACTTCATACACACCTCCTTGTATAGCATTAAATGGCAGATATTTCCAGATCAGTGTAAACATGTACGTGAATGCCTACATATTTCTTCTGCAAATGAAAATATTAGAGCTAGCTGCTTTTTAGAAATCTGTTGCATAACTCCCTTCTCACATTCATCACTTCACATGCACACACGTGCATTTAATATTTAGCTTTTGTATGTGTTAAACTTCTTTGCCTTTTTGCCTACCAAAAAGCCTTTTTATTCTGTACCTTATACTTACATGCTTTTTTTTCTCTCATGTTCATTAGGTGCTCAAAAGGCAATGTATTACTGAAAGAAGTTGTTGATCTGCTTAACCCCACAGATTCGAGAATTACCAGAATTATCTATATCCTCTGGTAATGTGATCACACATACAGGACTTCACAGTATATTATTCCCAACTATTGATGGAAGCTATTACTGTATTTTCAGACATTACACAAACTGGGTATAATAATAGGGTATGCATATCCTAGCAGATAGATGCCAGTACAGTTTGCGTGCACACAACTGGGTAATGTTGTCTTACCTCCAGGTTTGATGTAGAAGCAGTTAAGCTGAGTTTCATGCACCAGCTTCCCCTTATACTTTGTGTCAGGTTCGCCTGGCTGGTGGCTGGGTAGTTGGTGATACGCTTGCCGAACCAAGGCTTGAAACATTTTAAAATTCCAAGGAGTGTTGAAACAGCTGAACCTCAAAGTATTTTCTGTATATAGTAAAGGTAAATTCCTTTTGGTCAATTGTTTCTTTCTTCAGAGTTATTTTATAGAACAGCCTTGTACAGAAGTTAAAACCTGAATGTTGCTTTAAACTACTGACAGCTTGGTCTGTTTGCTAGCTCTTTGAAACCTCTGCAGTATATCTTACATTATCCTTCCTTTCCTTGTTCTTTACTCCTAATCCTTTTCTTGTCCTCTGTGCCTTGTGCTCGGTTGAAGCCTTCTCCTCCCCCTGTGGTTTTTCAGGAAAATTTGGATTGAGAAGTGAAGATAATGGGCGCCATCCACCCGTCAGCTCATCACCTCACCGAGCCATGACGATCTCTGGTTTCTGTATATCAGCACGAACTTCTCTGATAATGTGCTCTTGGGCTTGAAAAAAAATAGGTTTGTCTAGCAGGGGGTGGACTTCACTCCTGACATGGCCAGAAAACTTCTCTTGGAATGTGAGCTTGCTCACTCACACTCTTTATATGTGTGTGTATATATAAAAAATATTTGTAACCTTCTCTCAAAACATGGAAGATAAATATGCCAGCACGTGTATCCCACAGCATGTATACAAGCTACCCACTTCTATCTAATACTGGTTTAATACAATCTCTGGAGTGCCTCATCAGCTCTCTTTTCATCAAAATAAGCCTTAAATCGGCAGTAAACAATACTTTGCAATTACAGGAGGAAAAAAAGAAAGAAACCCTTCTCAAGTATAAGAGAGCATACCCTTTAAAGGACAAGGAATGTGTTCTATACAGAAACACAGTGCAACTGCTCCAGTGAAATTCCACTAAGGCTGTAAATGCAGTGTTGCTTTTTTGTCTTAACTGGCACACAAACTGGTAACAGTATTGTGCTTAGTATTTGCTGTTTGTTGTGCTTTAGTGATTGTGGTTGAAGCCTGGTTGTTGGTTTTGCAATGCAGAACTTGCTCTAACAGAATTTAACAAAATGGAAATATGAAATCATAATGTAGTGCTTAAAATCAGTCTTTTTTAAAAAAATGTGTGATTTACCTGCTAACTTCATCATCTTGGACATGCATACTCCTACGTCTTTTGGAGCCTGTTTTAGTAATCCTTTTGCATAGCAGAGATACTATTTATATGAATTAAAACCAAACAGTAATCCTGTAGCCTGGGGAAAAAAAATGTAAAAGATGTAAGACATGCTTCAGGTCAGAAGTCAACAATAAAGGGACTAGGAAGATTCTGCCTGTGAATCATCTGGTGCTGGTCATTGTCTTAGGATATGGACTTTCAGTCTGAGCTCCACCAATTTTTTTTTTCTCTCCATCAAACTGCCTTTCAATATTGTTTGCCTAACAACATACAGTGTTAAATCCTCTACACAGGAATGTGTAGCATCTGTCAATGAAGAGCTTAGTGAAATTTTGTAACGGTTAGAAAAGGAGAAAAATAATACTGAATTTTTATGTAAGTATCATATGCCTTCCTGCAGTGTTTGCTTCTTTCTTTTTTTCTTATTGTCACCTTTCACATGAATATTTTGTGCATCTCTCTTTCAAACAGAAAAAAAAATAGAGATTCAAATTTGCACTGAGAGAGTTAAAAGCTGAAGGAGGGAAGAGACTGAGGAAGCAGAAGGTGATTACTGATATGTTTTATTCCTGAAGAACTATGCATGAGCTAGTGAAATACCACTGACTTCTGAAGCAAAATGAAAGATGCACTTTTCTTTTTTCTTTTTTTTTCTTGTAATGAAAATCACCTAATGCAAAATTCCAAATTTTTATTTTACTTTAAATGTGTCTGTATTTTATATTCAGGGATTCAAAATTGCAGGATACCTCCCAGTGCTGCTATTGTGAAATACCTAGCTGCTAATATAAAATGTGTTTTTCTGTTGGAGTACAGGTTTAAAACAGGGAAATGCTTACTGCTTAAATTGCATTTTCTTGGTGGCAAACTTGATCTCAGGAGTACCTTCTGTTTCTCTCTCTGTACATATACCCACACAGAATGCCTTGTGTGTAAGAAGGCACAAAAGTCAGTAAACTGCTAATGTTTGTAGTAATCTGAACACTAACTTCAATGGTTAAAATAAAGTTCCAAGAGATTTACAAGTACATTAAAAAAGAATTACAACAATCAAAAAAAAAGGCAATAAGGCAGTTCAAAGGGGTGGCATTTGTATCTTTGTGTAAGAAATTAGTAACTTGCAACTCTCACAAGAATAAAGTAGGTCATTAAAAATATTTTAAACATTTTTATTAGTACTTCAAGAAGAAATTTAATGATCCTTCAGTTTTCAAGCATGTGAAAACACAGTGGCCGTATGTGAATAATAAAGGATCCAAGGTGCAGCCATCTACTGAAATTTAGCTTCTAAGCACAGTGAACCTACCCACAACTGGAGTAACCCTATTACTGTTTGCCTGTCATGTGAGAACAGTGAAAGTCCTTTCTGTGCCTGTGAAATTGTATCACTAAAAATCATACATATATTTCGAAAGGGAACTCTAGAGATAAGCTGTGTTCTTGAAGGCAGTGTAACAGCTGACTGCAAGAGAAGGAATGGCTACAGAGTTGTAGAGAACTTTTTGAAGTGTTAGGTATAACATATTAACATGCTTTGGCAAGTCAGTAAAAGGCAAATACATAGGATATGCTGTAAATATGAACTAAATATTTGAGATTTCAGTAAGAGCAGTTGACTTTACCTTTGCCTGGTTTTATGTGGGTATTTTTATATTTTCTAACCATTTAAGAAGTCAAGATGGTGAAGGAAAAATGAAGAAATTGCCTGCCTCCAAAATAATGACATGTTCAGTATACAAAGAAAAATACAAAGCGTTTTTAGATTCTGCTAATCTTATGGTGTTTCTTAGATGTTACCTGTTACAAGAAGAAGTATATATAAACAAGCAACTTAGACTTCTGTTGTTGCAGCTTAAGAACTGAGGCCAGATCTGCAAATATATTTCTGTTACTTAGGATCTGAAGGTATGTAATGAAGAAATAAAAGATGAGATCACAACAGGCAGAATTAGAAACATCGTCTGTAGTTAAGGTTGCTTATTTTCCTTATGAAGTCCTTTTGAAGTTTATCATAGTTTTGTGGGAGTTAAAACCATTTGGGTGACAGCTTATCAGTCTGATTATAGTTAAAAAATCAGGTTTCAGGAGAAAATGACATAAAATAACATGCTGTTGAACACCTATATGAGGTTAAGTTTGGGGGGTTTTTCCCTTCTTTTCTATTTTACTGAAAATAGGGCATTCGTAGAGTTTGGAAAATAACTTGACTTTGAACTTTACTATAGCTCTGAAATTAGAGATGTACTTTTGACCTTTGGCAGATACCTCAGGGATTCACTTTAAAAGTCATAAGGAACATATTAGATTTGACTAAATTATAAATGAAAACCATAATGTGTGAATCCTGATGAGCCTGTACCAACTGCCTGTGTCACCTGCAGCAGAGCAGGCTTTATCCCCATGGGACCAGAAGCACAGGTACTCCACAAAAACATAAGCTGCTGATTTTCTTAACCTAGTGGAAGACAGGATGGAAATAAAAAGGCTGGAAATAGAGAAGGTAAATCTCCTTCCTATTCTTTAAAATAAAAGCAAACCTTTTTTTTGTGCCAAGGTTGGAAGGGCAGTGTTGTCCCCTTCTCCTTGACTGAGGAGAGTTCTCATTACTTTTAGTTACTAGATACAGTGTGGCATGCACAGAATGAAGAGCGTGGTTTCTAGTTTAACCTCTTCCACCTGTGATAGTGTTAGGTTAGTGTAAAATTTTCTGCCGACAGAAGTTACAGATATATATTGAGCCTATATTTGTGTAATGGTATTTTTGTGTTACATTCATGTAGATCAGAGTCTGGCTTAATTTCAGTTCATTGAAGACATGTTTTACAATTTGCTGTAGAAAGTAGAAAGCACTGGTAAGGAAAGACAGGTAGTAGTTTCAGATGTTGAGGAGTTATGTTTCTTTTCCACTGAGCCATTCTCTGATGGAATTTTTTTCACAGGAAGGATGCTTTTGTTGACTCAGGCGGTTTAGTTTTTAGCCTTGCTGCAGACTTCTTAAGTTACCTTTCTAAAGTCGGTGTCTATCATTTTTCTGTATCAAAAATGGACCAGTTCTTTCACTCACCATTTGTTTATCTTAATACCTCATCACTTAGCTCTTACACTCCTTGAGTGAGACTATTAATAATTTCCATTACAAAAGGCAATGCAGCTCCAGTCTGATGTGGACATTTCAGAAGTCTATTGTGAAATAGTAATGAGAACCACTTGTTATTTAAAAACAACTTCTAAATAAGAACAGTAAAGGATTTAGTAAGAACAACTTGTTATTTAAGAAATTGGTATTCTGGCATCTGCAGACTTCCTGCCTTAATTTCAGTATCATGCATCATCATGATTTAAAAATTATTTGAAACTGATGATGCAGTGGCAGGGAATGTGGCTGGAAAACCAGTAGTGGGGGAAAAAAATAAATATACTAAGCCAGATGGATCATAACATAGATGCTATTCCTGTCTCATGACTAAAATTTTCTCGTAGCATCAACAGAATGCAATTTTAAGGGAAATCTTAAAAATTCAGTTTGCGTTAGGGCTCTTTTCCAAAAAGTTAAGAACCTGCTCCTGGAGTATTACTTCTGCTGAGCTTTATGGAAATAAATGGATCAATGGGCTTTAAAGTTTCCTACAGCACTAACATAACTTCAGTTTCGAGGGTATTTAAGGGGCTGTAATGTGAGCCAATCTTGTTTATATACACTACAGAGTTGATGGGTTTTTTCATTAAGAATTTCTGATAAATTTTGATTTAAAGTTGGCCTGAAGTCAGATGATCACAGTAGAACCTCAGGCATGATTTAATGAACAATCCACTATCTCTGATTTTTTCTCCTTTTTGCCTCATGAAATCAGAAATAATATTTAGTGTCTCTGCCTGGAAGTCTGCAAATTGGTCACCCAACCTTCATGACTGGTAGAAGATGGCAGCCATATTTCAGGGCCCATCCTATTAACAAAAAATTGTTCCTTGTGTTGATTTTTAAGGCATAGTTCCAGGCACAATTGAATAGACGGTGATAAGGAACTTATTCTTGACTTTAGTAGTGTTGCAAATCATTGCCCACTCTCCAAACGTCTGCTTTTGGGGAAAGGGATTTTGAGGGAGATTTGCATTTTGTTGGGGTTTTTGTTGTTGAATATTTTCTTGTTATTTTGGAGTGAGGTTTTTTGTTATGGGGTTTTTTGTTTGGTTTTGTGTTTTGGTTTGGTTTTTGGTTTTGTAGGCTTTTTGTTGTTGATTATGTTGTTGGCTTTGGGGGTTTTGGTTGGTTGGTTGTTTTGAGGGTTTTTGGTTTTTGTTTTTTAAGAATGTGGCTTGAACAGTTCCCTCCTCACTTGAATTTGATGGTCAAGCTGACAAACAGCTTTTTTGCTCTCCATGTGTGATCATCAGTTTGCATGAAGTTGTCTCAGATTAGATTCTTTTCCCTTTAGTAACTGTTTTGGTTTTGTTGGTGTTTTTTTGGTAACTGTTCATATATAATGATTTAAACATTTGAAATACTGGAAGTACTGAGTCATCCTTTTTCCTGTCTATATTAAAAGTTCCCCAGGTAAGTGGATCAGGAGCTTTGTCAGCCTTTAAATGAAAAAACAAGTGTCTGATGATTTAACAGCTTTTTTTCAGGATTTTTTTCAGCTCTTTTGGAAGGAATTAAGTTAAGCTCATACCAAAATACAGGGATTTGCTGTTTGAAAAACTCACCTTGCTTCAGTTTCTTGGCACTTTTGTGCCTGTAATATCATAAAAATTTTGGTTCCCCTCTAAGAACTTCCAGAAATAACGGGATATATTTAAGCTGAGTTTCCATCATTTAGAAACAAATGTATTTGTTTTGTATATATGTTTAGTATTGTGCTGCCTTACACAATATAGAGAAGCAAGAGACCTAAAAATTCCAGTCCTGTTGATGAGCCACATCACTATAGATATGTTACAATAGGATGATTTTTTTTTTAGTATTTTGTTTTTAAATACCTAAATACCAAAGCAAAATGTTGTGTCTGAAAGAACTTTAAGGCTGTAAAGAACTAAAAGAACTTTAGGGCTCCTAAACTAGTAAATAGCAAAATTAAGTCTGCTTGTGCAATCTCTCTTTTTTTTTTTACTTATGGAATTTTAAATTATGCAATCATCTTCTTTTACAATAAGAACATTGCTTCAGTTATCAAGTACTCTGTATGACATGCATATAAAAAATGGCTGTGGAGCAATACCTTAAAAATGATGTGTTGCAGGTAGACTGAACCCAAAACTTTGATAATGGAAATGTCTATCCAGAAGAAGACAATAGCTGGAAGTTGAAGCTAGATGAAAGGAGAGTAAAATAAGTAATCCTAGAGGAACACCTTCCTTTTTAACAGGATGCTTAGCATGACTTATGAAAGTTAATAAGAAATTCTTTATCATTGTAATAAATGTTTCAGATTTTGAGAGGTTAGAAATTGTCATCTATAACTCTGGTAAACAGCAGCTGTCAGCTTCTGCTTATAAATAGTATCGAATGCTCTAGTGTTTGTGAGGACAGGAGAAATCCACAGCTATAAAATGAAAATTGCATGGCAGAAGCTGTAGAATTGGCTCTCAAGTCGAGATGTAAAACTCAAATTGTATACTTCCTAAAATTCAGTCACTGAGCTATATTATAAGATCTTCACAGATTTTGTTAATTTTTTTTAGTTTTAATGTCAGTAACCTACCTTTTTCAAATTCTAAAAATTGTAAAGACTAATATCCCTTAATATTTGAAAATTTCAGATGATTTAAGTAATTTATTTAGCTTATCCTCATTCACTATTGTATCTTGTTGATAGCTGCATTATATCTTTCTAGTTTTGTGTAGTCTTGTTAACATCATAACTTTGATGCTTTTTTTTCTCTAGTGTGATCAATTTATTCCAAAACCTCATTTCTTTTAGTAAATTACTTCAGAGTTATTGACAGTGGATAAATAGGTGTGTGCTGTCTTGTGAGTGTAAAAGTAGCTCCCCTTATTGGACTGTTGTTAGATGATTTCCATGTAACTGGCTCACTTCGTTAGCAGAGGATACTTGACTTTGATTTGGGTTTTTTCTGGTTTTTGGGTTTTTTTTTTTTGTTTTTTTGTTTTTTTACAATGATCTATTTTTGGATAACATTGTAGCTGAAGCTGGGCCTAAAAGTGACTTAATATTTCCTCTTTCGTGCAACAGTAGAAGAATTTGCTTTAAGCCTCTGCTGTTTGGTGATTCAGTTGTGCCTCAGCTGTTTCATGATTCATTTTTTTACATTTGAACATTTTAGTGAAATTACCACTCTACAGATGATATTTAAATCAGGATTTCCTTTTTGTCAAACAGTCTGATAGAGATGGAAGGCAGATAAAAGTAATCTGTTTAGATTTAATCATGGTAAGACATGCAGTGTGTTTTCATGCTGGTAGAGAGCTTGTAGTGAAATTTGTATTGTATGTGTATTTCATTTTTATTAGTGGAGAGTGTGCCAGGTTCCTAGCTTTGTCAGCTACCATTGGTAATGATCCTAGGTTCTTTTGCTGGTCCTGGGTTTTTGTGTGTTGTCATGCACATTTTTTTGGGTTTCTTTTTTGTGTTCATCATTAATCAAGGTGGCCATTAGGATACATTTTTACTGCTGTTGTTTATATTTGTATTTCCTTAAACATAGTTTATAGCAGAATATAGTAACATGGTAATGAGCACCCAATATGAAAATGTGTGTTAGAGTACTTAGGATACCTGATATCTTGCATTTCCACTGAGTTACTGCCTTCACTGGTACATTGTTCTCACATGCACGAAAGAACTCAGAGCACATTGTGCCACAACTAATGGAGTAGCTGTGTGATTATTTCTCAGTGTACTTCTGAAGTGTTCATCTGTTCTGGACAGATGGGAGAACCATGGAAGCAAGAGGGGAACTATCCATTTCTGAAAGATTTCAGTAGTGAATGGGTGAGCTGTAAGCTTAGAGGATATTGGGGATCAGTCTTAGCTTGTTTCCAGGTGCTCTTCCTAGTCTATATTGAAACTACTGCTGCATTTAACTCTGGTGAGAAAGTAAGGAGGGTGGGTGAGTGAGTGGGTGGATTTGAAGCTCAGCTAACACCTATGCTGAAGGTTTCTAGATCTCCAATATCCTAACTTCAAGCTTCAGTTAAGATGTGATGTATTGTTGAGTGGTGGTTTGGCTTGGTGAAACAGGTAGTAATTGTTGTCCTTACTCTGTGATCTGAAATGGGGGTGTGTTTGTTTGAACTGTATTTTAAAACACTGGTTGTAGTGTTGTAAAATCTGAAGTTGTCTTTTACACTAATAGTCAGACAGTTTACTTGTGTTTGTCAGTGAGTTGAGTAAGTCACTGACATGTTTGATCAATTGACCAAAATGTGAAACTGTTCAACCTGTCTCGCATATTGGGAGATGCCACTACCTGTGGCAGACATAAAAATAGAGATGATGCAACAGATGGCCAAGGTTTCATCAGTGCTCTTTGCATTGGACCTTCTTTTATCAATAATAATAGAAATCATCATCTAAACCATCATCAGCAAGGACTCAGTCCATTTATACTCCTTTCAGATAAAATCTAACCCCTACTATGTTTGGAGACATTACGAGTTGCCATTTCTTAGTAAGGCTTAGGGAAAACTCTTGGCATTGTGATTGGAGGGAAAAAGGGGAAGAAACACAAGGTCTTCCTATTTACTACCATGTCATGTAGAGAACATGGATGTTACACAAGGTTGTGGTGATAGACAAGGGAAGATCCATTTTAAGCCTTTAAGTGCTTCTCCCTTTGTCTTCTCACAGATGATTTGTGCCTGAGGTTAAAATTTGCACAGTTACCCTGACAAATGTGGACAGATTGTTTTGAGACTGTGTTGTAGATTTATTCCCAGGCTGTCGTACCAGAGCTATATAATGTGGTTGTGAGTGGACAAAAGTTCCCTGTTTATGATAGTTATGGAACCTGCACTAACTACGGTTCCTTTATAGCTGTTATCATCATGGTGGTCTCATTAGCAGTGTGTACATTTGAGAATCTTGAACTGCTAGTAAATGTAAATGTCATTTCTGGACAGAGCTGCAGGCAGTTACTTTAGTGTAAATCTGAACTTAGATATAGATTTTCTAATCCTAAGGTTGGCTACAGGTAATTGCTTCTTTGGTGGTGAAAATAATGTGCAACATTACAGCAAATCTACAGGAAGGCAGAGATGTGTTCGTACTACTCTAACAACTTTGGTGGTATATAAGGTAGGCCTGAAAGTTATTGAAAACCGAATAGGTCTTGCTTGCTTACATACACATCTGACACTACCTGCACTATACTAGCCACTGAAGTCTAATGGATATGACATGACAACTGGAAAAAATGACAGAGGAAAAGGTTTAAAAGAAAACATCTCTGGGTTAGTGTTCTGAAGAAAAGGATCAAATACCTCTGCCTTTACCGAAGGTTCAAGAGCTTGCAATTTACATCCTTAGAGATATGCCTTTGGTCTTTTTTGATTTTGGAGTGTCTGAGATGTCATTCTTATGTTTCTAGATGGGGGAAAAAAGACAAATAAATTCAGAAATTCCTTTACAGGTCACTTTTAAATATCTACCAGCTAGAACTGCTATTTGAGAAGATGCTCATAGTTTGTGTTTGATGTGCATTTGCAGTGTCCATATATGGGATTTGGTTTTATGATAAGGAAGAATGCCAAAGAATTGCAGAGCTCATGAAAAAGTAAGTGATGGGTAAACAAGACTTTGTGCTTTTTTTTTAAATGTATGTATTTCTGTTACATACATGCACATTATATTACTAGGATGGTCATACCTTTATCCTTTAAAGCTATATTTATAGACGTTGTTGCAAATAAACTTGCGTTTTATATAGTCAGAAATAAGTCACTGCGTTGTAATATTTTTTCGTAATTTACTGCGCAGCTTTCCAGCTGCATCAGTGTAACAGTTCATCTGATTTATTTCCTGATGATTCAGAGATCTGTTTTGAAGAATGGAATTCTTCAGGGTTTTCATATATTTTTCATTTTGGCAAGATTTTCTTTTTTAATGGTGGTGTTACCTTTTTTTCTTACATCAATGTAAGTGTAGGTTATCATGAACGCATACTATAATAATATAATTTCTGTGTTTTTATTATGTTTCTAAATCATAACTGAATTTCTACTTCCTTGTTTCTTAACAATATGTAAAAAATTCACTTTGTGGAATACAAAGGAAAACTTTAATTAGCTTTGAATTCATTACTTTTATGTACTTAATATTATTTTATGCTTTATGCAATTTTGCAATCAAGTTGGAGATTAACATTTCAAACAGAACTGTATTCTTAGCTGTGCTTTAACCTACCAATATCACGGGTAGTGTTTGCATTGTCATTGCTTTCTTCATGTGTCCAAAGCTCACTCTTCTGTTGTACCCTCTGGCTGCCCTAATGATGGGCGTGTTTGCAATGATTCCTTTCTTATTATATTCTGCAGGTTTTCATGTTTGTTTGGAGGAGGAAGGAGCTTGAAGCCTTACAGATTTATCAACATATGCAATCTAAATGTTTTAGAGCTGTAATGTGGAGGATATGCTAAAGGGGGACCCGTTGGAATAGGTGTAGATTAAACATACTGGTTGCCTGTAGTATATAGGATTGGACATATCACTGTGTCACAGTACTTTCAAGGGACAGGAGAGGGGGTGACATAGAGCCAGGTAACTGTCATCCCAAGAAAAGCCATGGGAGGTGGATACAGTCGGGTGGTAGCATTAGGTACTAACAGAGTGCAATGCAAAGGCACCGTCAGACTGTGAATCTGTTCTTTTCAGGTCATCTGTCCCAGTTTTAACAGATTCTATAGCCAGGAGCATGCTGAGGAAGTAACATCAATTTTGATTGCCAAAGCTACCAAGTGCCCAAAAGGCCATTTACATGCCCTGCAGTACAAGTCCAAACAAGGCTCATCCTCACACGTCTCAATCCATAGCAAAGTGCTTTAGCTCTTCTACCATTGTGTTCCAGATAGGATTTGTTATAAAATACTGGATGGGAGTGTAGTCATGTTTCCTCTATATCTCTCTTTTTAAAGTAATACCTGATGCTTTCCATTTTGCAGTGACAAAACACTGTGAAACACAGAGTCTGATAATGATGGAGGGAATTTTTAGGGGTTTTGGCTGGTTTTGCTGTATACCCTACAGCTCTAAAATGAGTCAGTTGTGACCCAAAAAATAATTGATGGGGATGAATTTGCAGAAATAAGAAATGATCCCTAGGAAAGCCAGGTTTTTGACAGCCAATTTTAGTTAACTAGCTCAAGTTTCAGTTGATGGTGATTAGGTGCCCTCAAACTGGTAATTTGCTACAATAAAAACTAGTTTTCAGAGGATTCATGCGGGTGTAAACCACATGTAGTGGTTTATAATAGCTGTGTTTCATATAGATAAAAAATACCCTGTCACTCAGCCAACTGGCTGCATGTTTTAATTCTCAGCATTCTTCAATAATAATAAAACAGCTGGGGCAGGAAATTGGTCATTTGCTAGTAGTTAATGACTGATTTGTGTGTGTTTGCCAGCCTCCACCACCAGCAGAACTGAATAACACTACAAATTCTTTGCTCTTTCTGGATATAGAAACTGTGACTGAGTTACAGAAATTTTAGCCTATGGCCTTGTGTATTCAAGATTGGAGAATATAAATCTCAAGCCTGATTGAATTATGCTTTAATACAGATCTTCTGAGAAAGACTTTTCTTTTTAAAAGTGTTTTAATGTAGATGGGGAAAAATGAAAATATTTGAGTTCTGATTAATTATTTTAAAGTAGTCGTGGTTAAATTTTTTGTATTTTATCTGGTTTTTTGTCTTGTATATTCTCCTCTCACCTCCAACTTCCAGCCTAACTCAGCAGGAACAATTCAAAGCACAGCAGGGCACAGGAACTGGAGTGTCCCCAATGATGATGAATTCTGCTAATAACAAAGAAGTGGATATCTTACGGATGCTTACCAAGGCCAAAGATGAGTATACCAAGGTGAGACTTGCTGTCCATAAAAAGAAGGTACTTCTTTTTGGCAATATTATAATGCCAACTACCTCACATTTTACATTTAAAAACATAAAAGGTTTTGTGTTCTTTTTACATAGTTTTACTCAAGGTGGAACTGATTTTGGACAATGTGCTTTCTCATTTTGTGTAAAGTGGCTGATAGAAAGGTTTTGTTAGAATTTGCTAAGGATTCAAAAGAAATGAATGCCAACAAAATCTTTAGAAAGAAGAAGATGTGTGTGATTGGTAACAAGGCTGGTGAGGAGACTGGAGAATACGTCTTATGAGGAGCAGCTGATGGAACTGGGGTTGTTTAGTCTGGAGGAGTCTCAGGGGAGACCTTACCTCTCTCTGCAACTACCTGAAGGGAGGTTGTAGTGAGATAGGGTTCAGTCTCTTTCACTGGGCTACCTGTGAGAGGACAAGAGGAAATGGCCTCAAGTTCCACCAGGGGAGGTCTAGATTGGATATCAAGAATTTCTTCACTGAAAAGGTTGATAGGCAGTGGCACAGGCTGCCGAGGGAAGTGGTGGATTCCCTGTCCCTGGAGGTGTTTAATAAGCATATACATGTGGTACTTAGGGACATGGTTTAGTGGCACGATGGTGATAGGTTGATGGTTGGACTTGATGATCTTAGAGGTCTTTTCCAATCTTAATGATTCTGTGAATGCTAGGGGGCTAAAACAAGTATAAACTGACTTTCATTTTGACCCTTAGGGCTCCTGTGCTTATTGAGTAGCACCTGGAACTTGTGTCCTCCTTCTGGGTGAAGTATTCAAACCTGCCAGTAGTTTCTGTGGTTTGTACAAATACGTTCCTTCAGAAGAGACCTTTAACAGGGAAGTTACTGCTTTTAATTGTGGTTGTTAGCTACTTTCAAACACTAATGGAAGGAAATGAAAAGGTTGAAATGTAGTATGATTTTAGCCCATGTGCTGCTTTGGTCTTCTGAGGCTTCTAAATAAAGAAGTCACTAATGGACTAATAATGTTCTCTATTATTGAGCAATCAAAAACATTTTACTCTCGGGAATAAAAATCTAATAATTTTAACTGTTCATATATACACTGCAAATTGTTACAGAGCCTGCAGTTTCCTGCTGCTGTTTCCAGTATTTCATATGTGCTGTCATGCAATAATAAGACTCATAAGTATTCCGAGTCTGGGAATACATATATCTTAGGCATAAGCAATTTAAAGAGAGGAAAAGTTATTTTTTTTCTGAAATGTGACTACTGGTAAGATCATCAGAAAGATAATAGAAAACTCTTTTTGTTATGGTGAAATGTAGCCTTTTTTGTTGTGGTATAGCTTCTTTTGAAACTTAGAACCTTTGTATTTTCTGTAATAGGGATTTAACATATTGTAGTGGCCAAACACCTCCAAAACCTGGTATCTTTTCCATGTTTTAATACTGAATCTGTATCTAGTCTTGGCCTAAGAGTGTGATTGCAGCTATTATGAAACGTTTAAGCAGTTTTCAATAAATAACCTTAAAAATGCTATAAGTGGAGAAATGGAAAAACGTTAGGCAGTCTTCAGATTTTATGAGAAGGAGGTAATAAATTTAAGGGGAAAAAAGTTACCTTCTATTTCTACATTACTACACAGACAAAGGAGATGAAATTTCAGAAGATCTTTTGAATAATAAGGTTTTGGTTGTTTTTTTTCCCCGCAGAAAAGATCTCTTGCCAATTTGCTTCTTACTTAGTCTTTAATCTTTCTGCATTTAAGGGATTGCAAATGAAATAGCATGAAAACTTTTTATCTGGGACATAAGTGTTTAGGAATATCTGACCTCTTAAGAACTAGATATGTTTTTTTCTTGGCTAGTAATATAAAATTAAGAAGGATGTGATCAATAAAGGCAATGACAACCATTTTAGTATTTAATGTCAATATGTTTCAAAGCAGTCATGCTTTCTGGCAGCATTATGACAGCTGCTTCCTTGCCAGTGTGTGTTTCATGACTTACAATGCTGATGTGCAGAAGTTAGTTATGAAATATATTGTTCTTCTTTCTCAGTTCTGTGTGGTTTTGCAGAAGAGTGTGTTTTAAAGTGTTGGAAGCTGTAGAATAAGAACATAATTTTCAAAGCAGGTAGGGAATTTTGCTCAATTTTTAAGTCTATGATGAGAATTTTTTTCTAAGAGTGGGTGTATCTTACTCCCAAATTAAGTTACACTTTTAGAGGTTACATGTAAAATAAAATACATAGCGTCCTTTCCTTTTTTTTTATTAATGGACCTTTAAGTTGCTGAACTGCTGAAGTATGTTTTGAAAAATGTACTATTTGTGCACTTGGCTTCTCCTGGTCTCTAAGTGGTGTTATTAGCTGGCCTCATAATGACAGCTAGGGAGATAAGCAGTTGAAGAGCTGCTAGGGTAGAGAACAAAGCATGACAAAATGTGTTTCTTTTTAATTATTATGCCTTGCCTTGTACTACAAGCTCTGCTTTTATCTCTGTGCTGTACAATTCTTCTACAGCATCTACCACAGCATCTTTGATCTGTTAGAGGCCAGATTAAGTGGACATCCTTTGCCTAGTTGATGTGCCCAAAATAACTGAAGTTTCTTTCTTCATTCCTAAGGACACACAACTATTTGATAAGAACATAATTTCTAGTGTTGATCAAGCATGACCTCTGGACTTCAGTTTCTATTCTTTGACTGCTTCTTCACTGTCTTTTACTAAAATGTTCATGGTACTGTCCTGCCCAAACAGGAATATAGTTTCTAAGTTTTAAGGTCCCCTAGCTTTTTATTTATTAACTGTGTGAAAAACTTTATCTAGAAGACCTAGATTTCCTGAGGGCACTCAGCCTAGATCATGTGAAGTCTAAACTACTGTTCTGAAACAGTTTTAATTGGTTCTGTATGTCTAACTTAAGCAGGACTCTAACTGGTAATCATTGCTGCTACTGCTCTTCTTTGAGACAGTTCCTTCATTCTGTAGTTACTCTTTTTTGCTAAGCACCCTGTACACCTTCATGTGACTGTTAATTAATGTCACCTTGTGGCTGCTTTACACTGGCTAGGTAGAAATCCCCTGTTTCCAAGGCTTTTTAGCTTTGCATTTGAGCTCTGACAACTTCAAAATCCTCTTCTTGACTTTCAGCATTGGCATCTATCTACAAACCCCTTCTAATTTCCATCAGGTCTTGGCTGACCTACTTTCCTTGTATCAAACCTTCTAGCATCTCCTTCTTTTACTTAACAGGTCTTTGCAGCTTACACTTCTCAGAGTCAGACTTTTGCTGCAGAGCATGAGATTGGAATGTGACATGGTGCTTGCTTCAGGAGAACCGCAATGCTGAATGAACTACCATGCTCATCCTTTGTCTGTTATCTTTGACAATATCCTGTTTAGCTTGAGCTTCATATTTTACAAGTAGACTATGAAATCTCACAATGTAGAGCAGTTATTTGCCTCAAATACCTCTGACTGTACCAAACTTGAGTAGAGCATCATCAGTGATAGTCTTGTTCTTTTTAGTTGACGTTCACCACGTGTATTTTTTTTCCAGCTTTGATTAGCCTTTCTTTGACTTGATCTTAGAACCTTTGGGTTTCTTATGCATCTTTTGTGGGAGCATAGCTTTGAACAAGAGACATGACTAAAGGAGAGACCAGTGAAGCAGGATGTAGTAATTGTCAAGTGCTGTAGCTGATGAGTACTCTTCTGGTTCTGTCACTAAAGAGCATGGTGACATTTCTTTCATGCTTTTTTTTTTTTCCCCTGTGTCATGATGATGACATCTGATACCTCTTTTACCTGTCCACCTGACAGTTGCTTAAAATGTCACGCTGGTGCTTCTAACTTACCCATCAGCAAGGCCGTGCTACCCATCTGCTAAAATGACCTTATATTCTGAGCTCCAATAGTTAGATAGTAAATTCCTTTGAAATCATCACAGGCTTTTCCCCCCCGCACCTCTTCTGCATACTTCTCTGTGTTTGATAACAGGCTGCTAGCCATGCTACCAGATGAAGGGGATGATACCAAGTCAGGTCAATGTTATTTTCTATAGGCCTTAGTGTGTACTGCTTTTCATGTTGCTGAGGAATTTGGTCTGAAAAATGTTCATATAGTGATAACTCTGTTAAACTCTGCTGCTTCTCACCTCATTTAGTTCTATGATCATGCAGAGAATGACGGTGGCATCTAAGGTACTCATGGTTTCTGAAGAATTCAACCTATTAAAATACCCTAGAGAAATAAGGATACTATTTTAATTCTGCTGAGTGCTTCCATTAATAAGGCTTTGAATCCTAGAGAAGGGACTAGCTTTAAAAGAAAATTGTTTTGCTTACCATGAATAGCTTGAAGAAGTTTCTCACTTTATGCAGTAGAGGTATAGTAGGAAAGGAAAGAGGAGTGTGTGTTCTTTCTTCAAACTGAGTAGCTAACCACCTTATGGCATGATTGTCTGTGCATGCTTTAATGTTATTTCTAAGGGCAACATTTGAACCAAAAATTGTCGTGCAATAGAAGAAAGCGAGGTACCTGAGTGTAGCTACACTTTTACTTTACAGGATTGTGTCTTCAGAAATTCATTGCAGAAGTCCTTGACTGTCTGAACACCCACAAGATGACTTTTCAGCAGAGGCTTACAAAATCATTGAGACTGGAAGGGGCCTCTGGAGATAGGATAATCCGTCCCCCCCTGTTTACAGCAGTATCAGCTATAATGGGTAGCTCAGGGCCATTCAGGTTTTAAATATCTCCATGGACAGAGACTCCATAACCTTGCTGGACTACCTGTTCCAGTGTTCAGACATCCTTAAAATAAGAAAGCTTTTTCTTAACTTTAAACAAGATTTTCTGTATTCTGTCTTTTACATTTTGCCTCTTGTCTTCGCTGGGCATCACTGAGAAGAGTCTGGCTCAGTGTTCTGTACTTCTCCCCATCAGGTATTTATACACATTGATACTATACCCTGAGCCTGATTTGGAAAGTTCAGGAAAGGACACTGGCATTTTCATAACAACACAGCAGTTGCTGTGCTTTGTGTCCAGATGGCAGTCTGTGCAGTCTAGAGTTCTGTCCCCACTAATGCACAAGACTGGGTTCTTTGGAGGAAAGAATGAGAAAATGTAACTGATCATTCCTTCCCCAATCACTGGTCCTGTGGCATAAGATTTAGACCCTACCAAATTCAGGTAATTAACTATGAATGTTCTTGTTGTATAGAATTAGCTTTGTTAGATAATTATTTTTTTAAATCTCTCCAGTTTCTTGATTTCAGTCGTATCAGGCAACAGTGACTTCCACTATACTGTTTTATTTTCTACTGACAACAGCATTCCTTGTATACCCAATGCTTTTTTAGTTTCATTGACTATATTTTGGGGGTTGTACAGTGTAAATAAGACTATCTTATTCACCTTTTCCTATTTCATTTCTTATTTCTCTTTCATGCAGTATTTATTGTGCATTTTTCTGAATTAAGCCATGCCCTTCTTTCTTCATGTCAGTCATTCCATGTCTCTGATCACTTTTAGTCATCTGTCTCTGCCCATCTTTTAATAAGTATTATTATTAGTCCTGCCATATTTATTAAGAAAACATACTGATTCTACAAATTGATTAAATCTTTAATTATTTTTCAATGTAGGTGTATGCATCCTCCAAGTTCCCACAACATGTCATGTTTATGTGAAAGAGTTTTGGTTCAGTTTTTAACAAAAAGTATTTTCAATGTTCTTTATGGGCATTTTAACCTTTCATGTATCTGAACTACTTCTAGCTTCCTATTGATGCAGGAAAAGCATGTCTGTTGCTTAGTTTCTAAGGTGCTTTTTAAAAATAATTTATGGTTTCTTAAGTGCAGGAAAAACAGAAAATAAGAAAGAGAACCAATATTTAAATTAGAGGGAAGCCTCATACAAGGGAAATCTTAGAATCAGGTGTTTATTTTTACATATGCTTTGTGGTTTTAGAAAATTAAGTTGCAGTTGTTCCAATTTTTTCAAGAACTTAGTATTTCATAATCAGTGCTGCAACTAGTATTTTTAGTTATTTAATACCTGTCTATGTCTGTATTTTACTATAGTGGAAAACTAAGGGAGAAGATACTGTCACACTTACCAAAAAATACTTCTTTTCTGTTGCAGTGTAAGACCTGCTCAGAGCCAAAACAAATAACCAGTTCCTCTGCAATCTATAACAACCCCAACCTAATCAAACCAATTCCAGTGAAGCCTAGTGAAAATCAGCATCAACGAATACCTCAGCAAAGCAAGGTAAAATGTTTTGTGTGTTCTCTGACTAGCGCTGCTGTAACTGAGTAACTGCGTAGGAATATTTGTTTGAGTTGGAAGGTCAGCACAAGAATTCGAGAGGGAGCCACTCTAAGAATGATTTTAATGCAAAACTAATCTGGCTTATAAAAAAAGCTCCCCTACTCTCAACTGTTTGATGTGGAAGCATGTAAATTACAGGCATACTGTCCTGATGCCCTGAAGAAATACTAGACTTTCAAATTTCATTTTCGAAGATGCTGCTTTGATCACAAGCTGATCTAGTCAATTGCTGGACCGCAGGTTTTGTGTTCTTTTTTTAAGTGAATTCAGTTAATCTAAATAAAAGTCTCTTGATATATCATCAAGTTAAATCACATGCAAAATCTTAAAAGCTGAATTCAGCTGTGACAGGGAGGTGCACAAGAAGCAGACCTACTCTGTATGTGGGGAGATTTCTGTCTTTTAATAATATTGTACTGATGGCTGAAAGGGAAGATGCTCTTTCATGGTATTTAAAGTGAAACCACAGCTGTCTCTCAGATTCTCTGATTTTCTCCCACATTAGCAGCTTGACAACTGTCTTCTTGCCCTTCCTATGTGACAAAACCACTAAAAATCCTCTTGGGATGAAAGAACATAGCAGTTTTCTCAGCTTTTCCTTGAGCACTGCTGGCTAAATATTGTCACCACTTAATGTAACTTATGCATGAGAGAACTATGTTTACGTTTTTCCTATGTCCCCTCACAGAATGTGGATCCTGAACCACAGCACTTGTCTTTGACAGCACTATTTGGAAAACAAGAAAAGGCAGATGTCTCAGAACCACTTAAGAAACAGCATCAAGAGAATCTTCCTGTTAGGCAGGGTGTGGTACGTTCACTGTCTTATGAAGAACCTAGCAGGCATTCCCCCTCTGTTGAGAAGCAGCTTTGCCCTGCTATTCAGAAGCTTATGGTGCGTGGGACAGACCTTCATCCACTTGCTGAGCTTCCCGAGAACCGTCTCTGTGAAAATGGCAATATCCACCCTGTGGGTGAGACTTTCACAGGACTCTTCCAACCTGTGACTTCTCGTGGCATTGCAACATCTCATGTAGTTCAGGATTCTGCTGGCACTCAGAGCTTATTACAGAAATTACAGAGTCAGTCAGGGTCAGTGACTAAAATGGACCCCAGTGCAACAGGATCTGTGAACTCAACAGCTTCTGTGTTCAGCAGGACTCATGCTGCTGTTGGAGCACCAGCGGCAACAGTGAATAATATGAGCCAGCCACCTTTGGTCTATTTCAATGGATCCCTACCAGGCCAGACTTTAGAGTCTCAGACACTTGGTAAAGAACAATCCAAACTTCCTAGGCAGCCACTTTCCCTCTCTGGCAATCAAGCAGCCAATTCTGGGGTGATTTCACCTCAAGAGTTACTGAAAAAACTTCAGATAGTGCAACAAGAACAACAGTTACATGTATCCAGCAGACCAACTTTGGCAGCTAAGTTTCCTGTTGTTACTCAAAATACCAATACCTTGAAACCACTGGATTCCTGGATAGAAAAGACGCCGGGTACAGAAAAACAGAGTGCTCTCTTTCAGGTAAATGGGAAACTTCAACATTTAAAATAAACAAATAAATAAAAATCTAGCCATCTTTTGAACTTAGTGTTTTGCAAAGTTAGTCTGTTGCGTCGTGGCAAGTATATGTTTGTTGCTACCTTACTGCATGTCGCATAGTGTTCATTTTGCAGGTAATAATTTAAGAGCATCAAATAAGTTCTGACTTACCAAGCTGTGATACTGTAAATACTGAAGGTCACATCTCTTGCACATCAATAATGGCCTTATTTTTTTTCCCGAGGCACTTTGAAGAGTCACAGTTTTCAGTTGCCATACTTAGTCTCAGGCTGTTGTGTGTAATTGCTAGTTAGTGGGTATAATATTCTGGGTTTAATAATTTTTCTTACAAAATTATCATAGAATCATAGAATGGCTCAGGTTGGAAGGGACCTTAAAGATCATCTAGTTCCAACCCCCCTGCCATGGGCAGGGATGCCACACGCACTAGATCAGGTTGCCCAGGGCCACATCCAGCTTGGCCTTAAACACTGCCAGGGATGGGGCCTCCACAGCCTCTCTAGACAGCCTGTTCCAGTGCCTCACCACCCTTTGGGTCAAGAACCTCCTTCTAATCTCTGACCTAAATTTCCCCTCCTTCAGCTTATGTCCATTCCCCCATGTTCTGTTGCAGTCTGACCAGGATTGGTCATAGCTTTCTCTGTGCAGGTATGCATTCCTTTGTATATCAGCTTCTAAAGGTGTTTAAAAGGCCACTCATTTTTTAATAGCAGGTTTTTAAAGCATTTGTGCATTGGTTAATGTTGTCTTGTACTGTAGTTGTTACTTCTGGCTATTCATTAGCTATTTTTATTTGCTGTGTATTATTTTGGAAAAGGCCTTGTGTCTGAATGCCTTCAAAAAACCAAACCCCTTAATTCTGATGATTGAGGCCCTGAAAGTCAGATTGGTGTCTTAAAAAATTCAGATGTCAAGAGGCTGTTTCTCTCTCATGAATGCACTTTTCTGTTCTTCAGAAAAGCATTGTGTGCAATTACAAAATGTCCCATCATGGACAACTATTGTCTTTGTTAACGATTTTATTTCCTGTAGCATCTTGTACATCTCAGTGTCTTTAAATGTCCTGTTTGGGGGTGCATCTAAGCCCCTTTTAACTTCTTTTATTGTGGACAGACTATCTACAAAACTTGTGTTGTAATGGAGCCTGAGTTGTATTGGGGTCTAGAAGTTACTTATCCAAATGAAAAAGCACTTAACTTTTCAGGTCCACATCTGTCACTAGAAGTGTGACAGGTCAAGATTTCTAATTCCATGAGAGAGGTCAGAGGAAGAGGAATTTGATATAGCAAACACCCATTGCTATTTTATTCTTTTAATTAAAGCTGCATGGTTTTGGATCTGCGTGAAAGAGTTTTTGGGGGGATTAGTCATTGAAATTATTCAGAATCAATTGCTTACAGGTGGTAATCTGACTTTCCAGTGGAGTGCTGATGAATAAAAAGAGGATCTAGAGTCCCAGAAATTTACTTCTGTTTTCACTTGGAATGAAACTTACCTGCTCTAAATCAAAGAAATTGTCTGATTCACTGGTACATGTACTGATAATATGGAGACATAAGACATTCCTACTTCAAAGGTAAAAGTGAAATGAGGCAAGTTCCAGGCTATATATTATAAGTCAGTATGCATAAGTAAAAAATCACAAATACGCTGATATATTTTCAGATGAAAAAACCCATATAGATGCTGATATGGCTAATGGCTTTATTTGTGTATATTTGAAAAAGAAAATGATGCCAGCCTTAGTTGCAATAGGGAAAGGGAATTACTGAGGTCTGACATAATGCAATTTCAATAATTTTACTGCTTGAGTACACATAGAAAAATAGATTGTGAGAAGAGAGAAATCTTCACTGGAACAACTCCCATTCACTGCCATTATTGTGGCAGGTTTGCCTAAAAAAAAGAAAAAGGAAAAAGGAAAAAAAGGCAACTAAGTAGACTCTGTCTCACTTTGCATGGCTAGTAGATTGAGGGGTGGCTTCACAGACTGACACAGCCACAGCTACCATCAAAACAGTGTTGAATACAGTTCTTCTGACACATTTAGGATTGCCTATGAAATTTAATACGTAGACTAATAATGATAATGACAGTATCACTACCACTGTAGGACACCTAAAGCTCTGCAGTCTGGAAGGAATAGCCTCTTTCACATGCCAAAGAAGAAAAAGGAGAGGAGGCTGAAAAATGAAGGAATGAGTCTGTGTTGCTGTAGAGTGCCATGAATTAGCCACATTGATTGTGCCCACTTCAAAAACAAACAAAAAAAAAGGAAGATTAAAAATTTGAAACAACTTTCCAAATCAATGTGATAACATGTTTGCTGTAGACCAGAGAGTTTAAGTGCTGCCATGCCTGCAGACAGACATTTGAGTGAAATTGAATTGGCACAAATATATCCACACATGCTCATGCAAAATCGATCAAGCCGATTCTGACAACAAATGCAGCAAAAGGTTTGCTCTCTGTAATTATTTATCTTTTGGTATTGCCTCATCTACTACAATTCAGCATACAGAAAAAGCAAATTCTGTAAAAGTTTGGCAGGAATAGGCAGGTATCTGGACAGTGGCTGTTGTTGGAAAAATCATCCTAAAGGAACACCCTAAATCCATCAGAAGCACTAAGAAAATGAAAGCAAGTCTTTTCCACAATTGAAACATTACAAGTCCAAGTTTAAATTGACTTGTGCTGCATCTCCATATGGTGTAAGGACTGTAATCTCCCACATGGAAAGGAAGAGACCAGTTACCAAAAAAAAAAAAACCCCAAAATCAGAATAACAACAACAACAAAATCGCAAACAAAAAAAATACTTGGAAGCATTCTGTCATTCAGTCTCATCTGATGCTAGTCCTGTTATGTGAAGTATTCCTTATGCAGCCAGTGAGTAACTTGTGCTTAAGATGCAATAAAAAAGCTTTAATTGGCAATAGGCTTTTAAGCATATACTTAGCATTTGGCACGAGTTATCTTGATTATAGATATGTGCATGTGTGTTTATGTTTATCAGGATTACGGTTTTAAAAATGCTCACAGTAACCTTGACACAAATTTATCTTTTCTTCAGAAAGCCACTTCTCTGGCAGCCTGTTTTTCTCATTTTTTGGAGCATTTTGGAGCATTTTCCATCAAAAATGTAGCTGTTAGCAAAAATGTATCTTCTGAATATGTGGATGGTACCTAGTATCTTTAGTGTGAGCAACTCAACATTACCTCTCAATTGTCCTGACTGCAGTTTCAGGATGAGATTGTAAACATGCATAGGAGGAATGCAAATAGATGCATTAAACGTGTTTTGAAAAGTGATTTGGGATTCTGTAGTTAAACATCAATTTAAAAAATCTGTATTAAACTTGAAAGACAAAGCAATGTTAATGTTGTAGCCAGCTTTATTTTAATAGTAACTGTCTTTAAAGTTCCTGAACCATACTTAGATTAAATGTTCTCTGTTTATTTTATTAATGCCACTAAAAGCAGTTAGAGGCCCACAGCACCCACCGGCTGCTGGTGCTCCAGAGAAGCACTTGATGCATGCAGGAGTCTGCATGTGTAGGAAGCAAGAGGGTGCCAGTTTGCATAACAGGAGCTCCAATGCGTTGCTTAGTTCATGGTGTTATGTGAATTTGCCAGCTATCATGTCATCTAGCTGCCAGCAGCCATGCAGAATATCAAACAGATACCTATCTTCATGAGCATTTGTGCTTCAGAGAAGGAAAACTATTTACTGCAACAACTACTTTGCATGTTTTTCATTGTTCCTACTTCATTGCTGCACAACTGATGGTAGACTCCTACTCTGTATTAATGACTCAGACATAGAAGTGTTGACCTGATAAAGCTGAATAATTCAGTAGAGGGTGGGTGAAAAGCAATTTAGGTAGATTCTGTGGGAAAGAAGTTTATCAACAGCATTTTGGAAGGGCTGTTGTGTCTTGTGAGAAGTTACTTCAAGCTAAAAGATTGGTCCAAGGGCTATTAATGTCCCCAGAGAGCATTTTCAGTGCTTTCAGCAAATGCATGATGCTATAGGAATTGTACTAGTAATGCCAAGATCAGCATCCCATTTTCTGGTGGGTGTCAGTTGTCCTAGTGACTGAAGGTGATTTGATCTAAATCTAAAATGAAAAATTGCCCTTATATTTAAGAAAACACATTTGTTTATGTAATAGTTTGTTAAATGGCAGAAGATTTGAGCACAAACTCTTAGCAAAAAATACATTTTGATGTTTGCATGCAGAAAAAAATAATATTTTTTCTGTTCTTCTGACACATATTTTCAGTTTTGCAGCAACCCATAGATGGCAATATTACTTATTCCATATAGTCTCCATTTGATTGGCAAGTCCTACCAAAAAGCTGTTTCTCTCCAGAGAAAAGTATTTTTCATAGGCCTTTCAAATCATAACATGTATATGTGCTAGACACTAGTAACTGTATATTATTAAGAGCACAGTTTGTCTCAGGTTCTGTTTATTTTCCTTGGACTCTAGAGAGAAATGTTTTTTGATTTTGAAGGGCATGTCATCTAGGTCTTTGGCATAGTCTGTCATAGATTCAGTGATATTAGTGGAACAGTTTCTCCTCCAGCTGCTCACCACCATCCCTTTGCTGGAGATTCCTGCCCTTGGAGAGCAGTTTGTATATGCATTCTTTAAATCACATTAAGAAGAATCATCTGGTTTAAGCAAGTCCTGCCAATTTTGCATGAGGTAAATTAGAGAGAAGTTACTTTAGCTGCATGGATGAGTAGAGGAGAAGCATTGTGATCAGTATCTGGAGGTAATCAGCCTTCCACAGGCAGGAAAATAATCTTCTCCCTTACAGAACATCTGTGCACAGCCTGAAGGTCTCACTCTACAGAGGCTTGTCACTTTGGACTTATATTGGTTTTCTTCTGAAATGAACATTGTTTTTTAAACATAGGTCTATAAACATATACATTACCTTACTGTTTGGAAGCAAACCTACAATGAGTTAGGAATATCTTAATTCATTCAAGAGCTTGTAACATAGACCTGATGATTATATGCCATGGGGCAGGAAGACAAGCTGTAGGTCAAGAGTTTCATTTTTCAGTAGTACTCTGTATTTGGGAAACAGAAGCAATATTTACCTAAAATGTGAACTGGGAGATTTTTGCATTAGGTGCATATTGCATGCTTTCTGCTATCCATGACTCTTTCCTGACTCCTAGTGCTTCTGATTCCCTAAATTTTGGATAAAACAGCATGAGATCTCAGTCCTCTGCATTTCATTCTAGTTCTCTTTGTATTGTAGTCTAACATTGTTCAGAAATGTCTTGGGTAGAACGATCATAACTAGGAGTAATACAAGCTACAAAAATAATGAATGTTCTTTAATATGTTCTTTAAAATTTAATACTTTTAATATGTCTTCATATCTAGGAGATAAACCTTGGGTTTATTGTCATAATTTTAATGTTTCCTCAAAATTGAAATGTAACCTCAGTGACAGAGTGAACTGATTCAGTAGCCTTTCACCTTCATACAGTAGCAATAAATCATGCTTCAGTCCAAAGTAGAGGAGCTTTGGTAAGCTTTTATCAGTTCCTTTCTGTGTTCTGTTCTTCAGAAAAAAGATTAGATACTTGAATAGTGAGGAGATGGCTGATTAGGATTGAGATACATCTGTCCCCAGAGAGCTCTAAAAAAAGGCAGGTCCTGTTTGACTAACCTGATCCCCTTCTACGATGGGGTAACTCGCTTATTAGATGAAGGAAGGGCTGTGGATGTTGTCTACCTTGACTTTAGCAAGGCATTTGACAGAGTTTCCCACAGCATTCTCCTAGAGAAGCTGGCTGCTCGTGGCTTGGATGAGCACACGCTTGGCTGGATAAAAAATTGGTTGGATGGCCGAGTCCAGAGAGTTGTGCTCAATGGAGTCAAATCCGTTTGGTGGCCAGTCACGAGCAGTGTCCCTCAGGGGTCAGTGCTGTGGCCTCTCCTGTTCAACATTTGACCATTGATGGCTTGGATGAGGGGATAGAGTGCACCCTTGGTAAGTTTGCAGATGACGCTAAGCTGGGTGGGAGTGTCGATCTGCTTGAGGGTAGGCACGCTCTGCAGAGGGACCTAGACAGGCTGGATTGATGGGCAGAGACCAATGGGATGAGTTTTAATAAGGGTAAATGTAGAGTCCTGCATTTTGGCCGTAACAACCCCCAGCAGTGCTACAGGCTCAGGGAGGAGTGGCTGGAGAGCTCCCCAGCAGAGAAGGACCTGGGGGTGCTGATTGACAGCCGGCTGAACATGAGCCAGCAGTGTGCCCAGGTGGCTAAGAAGGCCAATGGCATCCTGGCTTGTATCAGGAATAGTGTGACCAGCAGGAGCAGGGAGGTGATCTTGCCACTGTACTCGGCACTGGTGAGGCCACAGCTCGAGTACTGTGTGCAGTTTTGGGCACCGCAGTATAGGAAGGACATGGAGGTACTGGAGAGGGTGCAGAGAAGGGCAACTAAGCTAATCAGGGGTCTGGAAAACAGGCCTTNCTGTAAACAGAGGGCCCTTTTTGATTTTGTCAGCTGCATGTTCATTACAAGTCAGTTCTGTTTCTGACAGTGCTCTGTTTTTTACCATCTCCTTAAGTAAAATGAAAAGAAAAAAATATATACATATCTATATTTATAAAGTAATTTGAAAATTATAATTAGAAAATACTTTCTAGAATTAGGTACAAAGAGTAGTCTTTAATAGTGATATTTGCATGTAGAGTATATTCTCAAAGACTGAACTTAGTGATTTACTGTCCCTAGGTAGAAGACTTTACAGCTGCATTCTCTGAGAGTGCTGATATTTAACAGTACTCTGATTTCTGTAATAAAATGCTCTTGTCCTAAGATCAGTTGCCTGTCAGACTTAATCATGCAATCTCAAATTGGATGGAAGACATTTCAATCTGGAAATAGATCGTATAGGTGGTCTTGAGGTGGCCTTTCACATAACTGTATCAATCTCCAAGAGTCTCTGTACCTGTTTCCAGTCAGTCTGCAGTGTTCATCATCTTTATTCTGGTTGAATTAAGTAGATAGGTTTAATTGATGACTTTATTTTTCTATGGACAGGTCATCTCCCCTCAACGCATTCCTGCCACTGTGGCTCCTACCTTGTTGATGTCGCCAATGGTGTTCACTCAGTCCACACCTGCTCCGCCAAAAGCAAACGAAAGTGGGCGGTTAGCAGCAGCAAACCAAGAACCTGCTGCTAGCTCAGCTAGCCTTCTCCTGCCACTGCAAACCCCAGAGCCATCTGTGGCCAACAGCAGCTCAATGACAAAGATGCAGCTGCAGGAAACACTTCTACACCTGATCCAGGTAAACACCAAGAATTGTCCTATTTGGCTTAAGATCCTGATTCCCATTTTGATATAAGCACTCTATAATTGGTTGCATCTGTCTGTCTAGAGACTAAATGAATAATTAAAATATATATTGGAAGTTGTGCTACTTATGGCTGCATGTTAACAGAGTACAATGGCACAGAGGGGGATGTGATAACCTGTCCTTGCACACTGCTGGCCTAACTGTTTTTTGATTAATGAATCTGATTTGGGGTTCAGGAAAGACAATAAATTTGATGGGAAAGAGCAAAGATGACTGAAAGCTTCATAAGGTCAGCCTATGAGTCAGAGAGATATGTATTATATTTTTAGCTAAGGGTAAATAATAGGTCATTATCCTAGCTGCCAAATATTTCAGAGATGCGTCTTAGAAGTAATAGGAATTCAGATGGGAAATTAAAATTGCAAGATGAGTGTAAGCAACTTAAAATATGGGTTTGATAACCTAAAAATATACTAGTTCAGTTTATTCAATATAATTCTCTAGTTCAAATGCTAAAATTCCTTTTGCTGCAGTTTTTCAGGTTTAAATGTGACAAAGCACAAACAATATCATGTATGAGATGATTGTTTACTGCTCTGGGATCAAATGAGTGATTGTGAATATTTTTTCCTTAACTTGCCCTGTGATGAATATCTGAAGAGTAGAAGTTGAGGTGGGATTATATAACTAAAGACATAGCTACATAGCACAAAAGAAAAAAACAAGACACAGAGGTTTAAGGGTCCAATTTGTAGGTCAAAACTGTGTTCTTGTATGGCTTTGGAGTAAAACCGAAAGTAATTCTTGGAATGTTGAAGTAACTTAAAATGCAACTTTAAAGTGGTTTAGGAGGGGGTTCAGACTAAATGATACTCATAAATCCCTTCCAACCTTTATGATTCTGTGATTTTTGGTAAAGGAAATAGACTTCTTATTGCTAACTTTATAAAATAGCATAAGGTTGAAAAGTATCTGGTTCATTAACTTACTCAAAATACCTATTGTGCACTAACAGTTACCCGTTTGTTTTTCAGAACGATGACAACTTCTTAAACATTATCTATGAAGCATATCTCTTCAGTGTGAGAAAGGCAGCAATGAGAAAATCTATGTGAAAGATGACTTTTAAATTAAACTTCCATTGCTTCTTGAACTCCAGGAAAAAGGTTTCAGGTTTTTCAAATGTGTTTACGTTTAGAGAAATGAATGGTCTTGGGCATTTTACATACACATAGATTTTGCTTGTTGGCAAGTATTCTGCTGTACTGAGAGAAGCGAGTGCCTTTGTGGAGGGGAGTGTCATGATACTGAAGACTTAATCACAAAAGATCTTAAATTATTTTGCTTATATCGGTCCATACGTAGAATTGATTTCCCTGCATAAGGACACAGTTCTCAGAATTCGGTTTCCTTCTTTACTGGCAGTGTGGTTATTCATTGACTAGGTATTTGTTATGGATTTTCTCGAAGAGCCGTCATCTGCAGCGGTCCGGATGAACGTGCCCATCTCTGACCACATGGTGGCAATGTTGGATTATTTTTAGGAAGGTAAAAATCCAGGTGAAATCTTGGGAGGGAAAATCTTGGGAAGACTGAGCTATCATTGTACTTAGTTGTCTGCAAAGCAGCTTAGGTGAAATGTCATGACTTTCCCCCAGACTTTTTGTATAAAAATCTTTTTCTATTTTAACAAGAATATTTTTAGCTAGCTGTAGAAATGGGATTCTGCAGGTGTTTTGAAGAATTGGGGAGGGAGGGCTTGATTGTGAATGTAGTTGCTGTCAGTGTTGCTCTGGGGTGGCACTGGATTCATATTTCTCTTATTCCAGATCCAATCTGCATTATTATAAGCAATGTACAACTTTGTTAAGGGGATGGCTACTTGGTATAAAAGTCCCTTTTTTTTAATATATGTTCCTGGAGCACAATGATTTCATTGATCTGTTTCTAAAGAAAATAAAATGGATAACCCTACTATTATCTGATTTAGTTTTATTTTACCATGGACTATGTATTTAGAATTGGTGGGTCACTTGTATTTGTATGACTTTAAAATGTTTTTTCACTGTGCAGAAGATACATGAAGTTTAAAATTAATTAGAATAAATGACTGAAAGGTATTTTATGTATATTTTTATTAGCATCTGCTGCTGAAGGGCCAGTTTACACAGTATGGGAACCCAAAGTAGTTGCTGAGGAGGCATTTTTTTTGTGGGTACAGGGAACCCAATCTATAATCTGTAAATAAATGGGCGTTGATGTAGGCACAGCTCAGTAGCCTCATCTGTGAAAGTTCTTCAGTGTAAATTAGGGTGCAGGTTTCAATTAGTATACTTGTAATGATTCAGACAGTTGCTGCCACCCCCATACATCTGGCCTTTCTCTAGTGTAACAGTGGGGGAAGGGGGGAAGAGAGGATTTGCTCACGTTCCTTGGGAAAGGCTCTAAATCAATATAGGAAAAACCTCAAGAGCTACTTTCTTTCTACACAACTGAATACCCCCAAGAGACTTGTGTCTACAAAACTGCTAGAATTTCCTGCACTAAGTAGCTCATAAAGACCAAGTTGTATTCTAGTTCCATTTTGTTACCTACCAAATTGCTTACTTTTCTTGCAGATTCAGTGAAAAGAACAGGTTGAGCAGATATTGGGGAGGGCAGGCATTGAAGAGAGCAAGACCTAATTCTGATCCTGTAGCCATAATGATCTATATAGCAGTTACAATTTATGGGATTCTACTGAGTTAATTGATATTATTTCTGAATTAACTGATGTGGAAGAAATGGGAACCTAGACAAAAGAGTGTATAAACTAAATACATGCAGAATTGGTATCTATGGTTCTGGATTATCTGAGAGTGCAATTTGAAGATGATGAGGACACATAGTTAAGACTTCATTTGACATATAGAGCTTCTGGAATTGATGGGTAAAACTAATCCTTAAGCATTGCAAGCTGTGTTTGTGATAGGTTTTCTAGTCAGAGGAAACATTTTTATTTACAGGAAAGGAAAGTAGAAATTTTCAAAGCATCCTTATTTATTGCTTTTCAGAGTAACATATCATTTACAAAAATTAAAGGCATATTCTTTAAAACATCTGTTATCTCTTGGTGCTTATGACAACAGTATGTTTGACAAACTGAGGTTTATCTTAAAGTAGACAAGGATGGAGCTAATTCAGGGTTTCTTCTTACTGCTTTCTCTTCTGGTTACATCTATGCCAAGTAATACTGATGGAGTTGGATTTCTCTGACTGTTATGCTATAAGGGTTTTCTGGGATTGTTCAGGAGGCATAAACTTGCCTTTTGTGAAGAAAAGAAGAGTAGTTCCTAAAGAAGGGAGGTGCTGTTTTAGCTGACTGGCATGCTGACCAAGAACAAGAGAGTTAAGAAGACAGAACAGTTTCAGAAAGAAACTCTGAACTTTATGACAATGAACAGAAGAGGAAAAGTAGTGAGAGAGGTCTGCTGAGAAATGAAGCCAAACTTTTTGTCTAGGTTTCTATTTCAGGTGGCTGGATATGCTTCTTCAGAGGCTTTTAGAAATTGGAGACAGAGCTTGGAGTCATGCCGGAGTGTAAAACTGTGCTGTGCCCCTTTCTCTCTTTTCTACTGCAAACTGAAGGATCTGTATCAGAAAAAGGCCTTTTTCAGAAATGTAGTTGGAGCCTTTCAGTATTGTGGAAAAGCTGGGGGATCCTTACATAATACTGAACACTGCATTTTGTGCTTTGTTTTTAATAGCTTTTGTGTTAGCTGGGACTGTCTCTTTATGCAGCCAGATCTGTGTGTGGCACCAAAGAATTTATTTTGGATTTGATAGATCAACTGTGAACTAGAATGGTTCTGAACACTCAGGTTCCCCTGTTTTTATTATTTTTAAGATGCTTTTAGAACTGGGGAGCCCTTAAACTAGCAAGGCCCTTAGAGAGAGAAAAAGGCCACAGCAGTCAGAATTGCCTCTCTTTGGGCTTGGTTCTTTTTTTATGTGAAAAATGAAAAAAGGTAGCAAGCAGAAAATCAGGTCTGTAAGGATCACATTAACTCTGCTTTGGGTGCTTCCAGAGTATGCATGTGTAATATTTTTTAGTTGTCTGTATATTTCTTAATATACTGCTCTGTTTGGGTTGTTTGGTTTTTTGGGGGTGTGGCATTTTTGTGTGGTTGGTTGTTGTTGTTGGTTTGGGTTTTTTTTTTCATTCAGTAGAATAAATAGATTGGGGCCTAGCAAGAACTCCAGAAGTTGCAGCAGTGCTTCATGCATTAGTTCCAGTTGTAGTATTAGCATTGAACTGATACTAGTTTTCAGTGTAGTTCCACTTAACCACTGTCTTCTTCCTTAGAAAATTCCACAGCTATTAAACTAGCATGAGAAGACAAAGAGTAGAAAGTCAGTGAAATACTGAAGCATAATCTCTGTCAGTGTTTATCATGGAAATCTATAATACTCAGTGAAGGCATCCAAATTTTTCCTCAGGCCCTTCTCACAGAAAATTCAAATCCTTAATTTGATTTTTATTCATTAGCTCTCTGTTGCTCCTGTTTACTCCTTCTTGTTGTAGCTGCAAAGGGGATAATTATAACTGTATAGCAAAACAAAATATTTCAGGAGCAGGATGCAGCTGAATAGTCAGGATGCTTCTGCTCCTCTGACAGCCTGTTTAGAACATGGTGTGCTTTGAATTTCAGTCATAAAGACAGAAAGTATTCAAGATATCTTTGTCCCTTTAGGATATTAAAATCATAGTTTAATATTTTAGCAGACTTGGAGGTCTTTGCTGAGAAGAAGGCAAAATTAAAAGATTTTTCAGTTAGCATTTGAGACTGTAACGTAGAAAATGTTATGAGATGGGAGCTTTATCCAGGGGGATTCATGAAACCTAGAAAAAGGCAAAGTTCTAGTCCTGAAGATGAATAATGCACTAAAAAAATTAATCTTCAGTCAACCTACAGTAAACTTTACTGCTAATACTAAGGACATTTAAGAGGCTCTTGCAAGTCCTTGCCTTTTCCAAACTGCTGTGGATATCTCTAACAAGCTTGTTCTGTCCTCTAGACATAAACCTGTGTGCGGATGAATTGGGAATATAGGAGAGAGCTTGGCATATACAGACAGGAGGAGAAAGATGTGGTTGTGCAAGACAGTGAAGAAACAAAGGCTGTACCTTTATAAAGATGGCTCTGCTGCTGAAGAGGCAGCCTGTCCCAGCCACCTTCTTCTAGCTGCCCATCCCTGCTCCCACACCAGTCTTTCCTTCCTTTTTCTTTTATTTTTCTCCTTTTTTGTTTTGATTAAGAACAGATACATGATAAAATATATTGCAGCAGAATTAGTCCAAGTTAAGACTCCCTCTGTGCCAAGGTTGGTTTTAACCTAGATGAGTTCAGTGGGCAGCAGCTGCCCAGGCATCTGTATCAGTGTAGGGGTAGGGCTGTGTAGCCATGGGGGTAAGTGGGTGGGATGCAGGGAGAGGAAAGCGAGGCTGGAGACTTTAGCTGCAGTGCTGCCTTAAACTGTCTTACAGCTTTTGTGAAACCATGATCTAAAGGCCTTTGCCGCTTCACTACATGAAGACTGTGAAGATGTCACAAAGATCAAGATGTGAGTTTGTTGTTATCCCCTACCTTGGTTATGTGTGCAAACACATGAAAGGGTTTGCAGATACCTCGCAAAGGGTAGCTGCTGTTCGTAAGCCTAATTTCTCCAGGCTGTCTGCAGAGCCTATGGAAAGACAGGGTCCTCTTGAGGGCAAGTCTCAGTACAAACCTAATTTAGCTTGGGAGATTAGATTGGCTGGGCTAAAGTTAGCCTTTGTGAACACCTTCTGCACCTCCACCATCCTCTACCAAATCAGTACTGACATCTCCGAGTCAGCTCCTACCTTTTCTCACAATCCAGCAGATGTTTGGGGGAATTTTCCATTCCTAATGTCTGGTGGTGGTGGTTTTTGTGGGGTCTTTTGGTTTTTTTATTTAATGGAGATTGTACCATCAAACCTGAGCAGACTGCTCAGATATAAATCTGCCCAGCATGGAAGTGAATGTGAAACACAAGAACCAGATTGCTTTGTATGCACAGCTGAAAAAAATACTGAAACAAGCAGGAAATAAGCACAGGGAAGATAAAGAGGAGAGGAAAAAAAAGAGAGATATTTTTAGGTAATTTTGAAGAACAGCTTTTGGAGGAAGTGTGTCCAGTATATGACTGTCTTTATAGCTGTTACAGAAAGAATTTGAGTTGCAAGTTATCTCCATGCTTCTTCCTTTTAAAAAGTGAGCAACATTGTAAAAAATCCAAAGAATTAATTTAGACTAAGAATGTGGTGTACACATTAGGAATTCACTACACATTTTTTATGAGCAGTATCTTCAGTCATACATGCAATTAAAAATAAAATTTTTGAAAACATTTGGGGCATATGTTAATTAAAAGCCCTTTTTACTATATTTGGGCACAGATTCCACAAAAAGCAAAGTAATCTCTGGGTTCAGAACAATGTGTCTGCAGGAACACCACCAGTTAATAAAGGCAGAAGAAAAAGCCCTCTGGCATATTGTGACTAAACAAAATTCAAGAAATAGAAAGGATGACATCTTACTGTCAGCAAGAGAGTAGCCTGCTTTCATGCCATGAGGGGAAATGATGGCCAACTCCTGCAGCTGCTACCATGTATGTAGAGGGATCATTAGACCCTACATTAATAGTAAAGATTTTCAAGCCCAACTACTGCCACTTAGCTCCATGGGCCCATGTGCTGGATGCAGAGAGCTGCTGCACATTGCCTTGAACCATGCTGCTGTGAGTCTCTGTTACACCGCGTAGCTGTGGGTACAGCCACTGGTACTGTACTGCTTCATGTGATGCCTGAAATAAACTTCTGAAGCACACTAAAACAGAGAGAGAGGTTATTATGTCACTTCAGAAGCTTACCCACCTGTGTGTTTTTCTTCAGCACTTGTCTGTAAATAAAGCATTTAGAGGGAAAGGAATGTGCAGGCTCTTGGCAGTGCTCCCTTTATAAGGCTACTCAGGCCAGGAACAAAAGCTCTGTTTTCCTTCATTTTTACTGCTGCTTAGTATCCTGGCTCACCAACAGCCACCTTCTTTTCACTTAGAGCAGTAGGCCCAGACCTACCACTTAGCAGAAGTGCCTGCATTTCTCATTTGTCTAAGAAAGTGGAGTTTTCTTATGCTTGTGGCACCCCTCTTGGGTTCTTATCAGGGAAGTCCTGCCTCTACTTGCTTCTCCCATGATGCAGTGAGCTGTGGTCAGGCATTTGAATGAGATCCTCAGTCAGGCTGTAACATCACAGCATAATTCAGGGTTCCCATACTTATTAATGCTTGCTGTTAGGCAATAGAGGTATAATTCCCATCTCTTTTAGAGTTATGTTTGGAAGCAGAGAACTCTGCAAGTGCTACTGTGCATACCTTGTAGAAATCAATTCATGAAACGGGAAGATTTCAGAGATATAATACCAGCTTAGGAGGTGATTAGCAAGGAGAAAAGTTGGGAGCTCTTCTTGTCACACCATAACAATACACATAATTAAGTGGTTCTGAGTAGGCAGGTCTGAATGTGTGGATGGTGGGCTGGGAAAGATGGGCAGATTCAGACACAGAACAGAGGGACACAAACAGAGGTCAATATTTAACCCAAAGTGATCTGCTCTTTCTGTGGAAGTGGTGATTTTGTAATCCACTAAAACATATTTGGATGAGAACTCCTATGTGATTTAAGAAGTCCTATTTCTTACATTCCTAAGACATTTTCTGTCTTCAACATTGCTCTGAAGGTGCTTTTACGCAAATAGCTACATAGATACAAAGTATCTAGAAGTGCTTTTTAAACATTACTCTTGGAAAAGAGAGGCAAACATCATCTGCATTTGAAATGGACACAAAGTGTAGTTCCATAATGGATTTATGAAACTCAGACAAGAAGTCAAGAGGCAAAGTCTAATGCTAAATTACATGCCTCACGGAGACTTCACTCCTTTATCACTTCATTTTTGTTTGCAGCAAAGACAAAAATCCCTCAGTCCAGCCCAAACTTCTCTGTTTCCCAGATGCAGCACTTCCTAAGAGATCAGCATGTTATGTAGGCAGGGAAAACTGGAAAAAGCAAGGGATAGAGGCAGCAGCAGCAACCTAAGGACCAAAAATGAGTCCTACAAATGTGGTATTTCTGGTGGTGGTTTTTTTCCCTTTGCAGGTGCTGTGTGACCCAGCAGGAATCCCTTCCCCTCTCTCTTCCTCTGCAGCGTGCTGCATGCTGGCATGTGACAGCCTGGTGTGCCCAGTGCCTGCCATAGGCCAGACAAATAAACAAAACCAGTAGGAATGAATGGAACAATGACAGTGTTTTCATATTCAATTCCTGTATCGATCAAAAAATAAATTACTGTTGCTCTGAAATGTGCTCTCTCCAGCTGTGTAGCAGAGGCCACACTGAAGAGGCCAGTCAGTGCAAGTTTCCCATTATCCTTCCTGCCCCATTAACATCTGATCTTCCATCATCTCTTTGCTCAGTCTCTGATGTGATTTGTGATGTGCTGCTGAGAAAGCTGCTGTTGCAGTTCCTCCTTAGAAATGCTTTTCTTCTGCCAGTTGACTGCAGCAACTCAATGAGAGTCTTAAAGGTAGGGGGTTTTTTGATAGTCTGTCCAGAGGAAAGAATTGCTAATGGAATTTCAGAAAATACTAGAATTAACAGAGAGTCCATTTTCAGTGGGAGAGGAAAAGGAGAAACCTCCCATGTGTTAGCTACTTCCCTACAAACATGAGTTTGCCAGAATAGGTAGGACTACTGGGCTTTTGAGATTTGTTTCTTCTGCTGTCCTTTGTCACCCCAGTCTTCATGCTCCAGAGAAAGACCATAGCCCAGTGTAGCACTGCTCAGCAATGCCAAACCCCACCATGGATGATAAAACATCTTCCTGACTCCTGAACACAGCAACTCTTCACTTTGTCTACACAGAGCCCCTGTGCAGAGACTGAGCTTGCTGTGTGCTTTGAGGCACATTAGCTGCATGTGTTTCTACACCTTCTTTGCCCTGAACTGCCACACACACAGCTGTCAATTGTCTAGTGCTAATAACATTTTTCTACTTGGTCAACATGTGCAGCACCATACTGAATCCAGCTAAGCAGTGTCCTTTCTGCCAAAAAGCAGGAAGAGGTCTCCATGGCTATTCTAGCCTGTCAGCTTTCCTAGCCCTCCTAAGCAATCAATTCTAAGGAGTTTTATTTGCATCAGCCTTCTCTGCTTCCATCTTATCCCACAGTAGATGTGTTAGGTTATTTCAGCCAAGGTATGACAGGCAGCCTGCACAGTTTGAAAGCCTGCTGTCCTCCCCCTAGCATTTTGGGAGGACTGTGAAAGCAGTTGGTTCCTTTCTTTCCTGATCACCCTCAACAGATGTTCGTGTGAGTGAGATGGGAAAGAACAGCCTGCCCTTTGCTGCTGGAGACTACCCTTGGAGGGAAGGCTTTGGGAGTGAATAACCTTTGCACTTTCTGTTTCTACCTGGATAGAAAAGGACAAAGCAGCTCTTGGTAGATGTGAATGTGGGTAGACATTTGCATACAGGAAAAAAATTCTAGCAGAGCTCTGGAAAACCTCTAGAAGACAAGTGAAGTCCTGGGCACTGTTCACGTCTCCAAGGTGGGGTGAGATTCTACGGGGCATGGAAGGAGGGGCTGACTACATGGGAAGAGTACAAGACTGTTGTCAAAGGTTGTAGGGAGGCAACTAGGAAAGCTAAGGCCTCTCTGGAATTAAACCTTGCAAGGGAGGTCAAGGGCAATAGGAAGGGCTTCTTCAAATGCATTGCCCAGAAGACAAATACTAGAGGCAATGTAGGCCCCCTGCTGAATGAGGTGGGTGCCTTGGTGACAGAAGATACAAAGAAGGTGGAGTTACTGAATGCCTTCTTTGTCTCTGTCTATACTCTTAGAGACTGTGCTCAGGAGCCTCAGACTCCTGAGCCCCCACATGATGTTAGGATACTGGAGGAGTTCTCCTTAGTTGAGGAGGACTGGGTTAGGGAACAGCTAAGCCATCTGGACATCCATAAATCCATGGGTCCTGATGGGATGCACCCACGGATGCTGAGGGAGCTGGCGGGTGTCATTGCCAGGCCCTTCTCCATCATCTCTAATAAGTCTCCTGGGGAACAGCAGAGGTGCCTGGGGATTGGAGGAAGGCAAATGTCACTCCAGTCTTCAAAAAGGGCAAGAAGGAGGAGCCGGGTAACTATAGGCCGGTCAGCCTCACCTCCATCCCAGGAAAGGTGATGGA